>PVIR01000895.1:0-140194 GCA_004026965.1 Petromus typicus | reverse complement strand
AAAATTTTTAGTGTTTGGAGGTGATGATGTTGGGAATGAACCCAGGGCCTTGCACATTAGGTAAGCTTTGGGCTGTTTACTTATAATTCTAGCCCTGTTTTTGTTTTGTGAGATAAGGTCTCTCCATGTTGCTCAGGCTGGTATCAAATTCTTGGGCCCAAGTGATTCTCCTACCTCAGCCTCTTTGAGTAGCTGGAAAGACAGGTATATGCCACAGTGTCAGGCTTTAGAGTCTTTTTTTTCTTCCAGGGCTGCATATCAAACCTGAGGTCTCACACAGGCTAGACAAGTGTTGTACCACAGAACTATGGCTCAGGCCTAGGGGTTTCTCTCTCTCTCTCTTTCTCTCTCTCTCTCTCTCTCTCTCTCTGTCATTCTCTCTCTGATAGTCTTGTTATGTAATTCAGGTTGGCCTTGAAATTATTTTATAGCCCTAGGCTGGCCTTAAACTATTAGTGATCCTTCTGCCTCAGCCTCCCCAATGCTGGGGTTATAAGTGTGCACCACCATGCCCAGCTAAGGACTTGTATTTTTTATTGTATGGAGAAGGGGAAATGGATACACTGCTGAGTGTCCTTCCTGCTTGAGAATGACATCAATAGCATTGCAGTGCAGGGAGGGAGGCAAGCTGCCTGTGGCAGGGTATCCACGTGGCGCAGGCCCTGATCTCAGGGGTGATGACCATCGGGTGGCTGCCGTGTCCCTGCTGTCTACCTGCCCAGTGCTTGTTCTCATTGCATGCTGATCTGCGTTGGGTCTCTATCAGGGTCTTGCTTTGCCCTCTGAGGCCTGCGCCCCCCACAGCCATATACCTCAGAGTGTGCCCTACACTACCATCCACCTGGCACCTCCATGCTAGAGCTGGTGCTGATTTGTGGACCGGCTTCTGTCCTGGGGCCACTGCAAGGGAGACGCCTTCCTGACTAAGTTTCACGGTGGTGTCTAGCAATGATGGCTAGAACCATAGCAAGTGAAGAGGGGACCGTGGTAGCTTACCGCTGCTGTTTCCCTGCCTGGGCCTGGCGACCTGAGAACGAAGGAGAGTTAAGGGACACAGTGCCCTCCCCAACCTGGCCACTGTCACCGAGGCCCCCCTGAGTCTGCGCTGTGGGTGTACACGGGGCCTTGAAGGGCCCTCCCCACCTCATCACCGCACCTTGTCCTCTGACCTCACTACAGCCCCACAGCACAGCAGTCCTAGAAACACTGTTGTGTAGGATGGTCATTGCTGCCACAGTAGACTGTGCCTTGTCCTTCACAAGACACCAGGGACATGATGTTGGTAAAGAGCTGTGCCCTTCAGCCAGTTGGTTGCTGTGCCAGCAGGAGAGGGCTGCAGGCGGTCTGAGTCCACAGGAGGGAAAGTGTCGCCATTCCCGGTTCTGTGGTCTGTGTTTGAGAAGCAGAAGACAGTTCTGCCTCTCGGAACCTCCTGGCCGGGCTGTGGCCTGGCCTCGCTGATCCTGGTCTCATCCTGTGTGTGCTTGGTCAGCCGCAGGCTGGCGTCAGAGTGGGAGCCTCGAGGCTCTTCAGCAGCTTGCTGTTCCAGTGGAGAGCCAGGGCTGGCTCTGCGCTCGTGGTCAGGGGTGTGTAGTGAGGCCTGTGACCCGGGGGCCTGCTCCTGGCTCCTGTGCCAGGTCTGCTGTGGACTTGGGGAGCCCAGCCCCAGGGCAGGCTGGGGCCAGTTGGGGGCCACAGGGGTGATTGTGGGAGCCCTGCTGTTATCCTGGGAAGCCACGCAGTAAGGAGTCATTTCCATGCGAGTTTTCCTCTTCATTTTGCTACAAGACAGAATTGTATCACACATCTTCAGAATGAGTAAAATGGCATTTCAGCTTCTCGTCTTTATAGACTCTCTGAACTTTAGGAAAGATCATTCTTGTCCCTTTTCATTAATAATGAAAACCAGGGGGCAATAAAATGTTCTTAGTGTGAGCCTGGCAGGAGCACCACTGTGGTAAGGGGTGAAGGGTGCCTGGCGGGAACCACAGGTGTTTCTCCGTTTCTTGGGCAGCGGGGCAGAGCTGGGCAGGGGTGGCAGGTTAGTCATGGTCCCAGTGCCAGAGCGGCCTTGGCAGCTCAGGTTGCCAGAATGTAGTAGCATGGGGCTGTGGCCAAACTGTCTACCTGATGAGCACGGGAGAGCCAGGGATTAGTCAGCATCTGAGGATGGCAGTGCAGGGGCGCAATGAATGCAACCCCTCTGGAGAGCTCTCAAGGTTGTAAGGACTGGGCGCTGGTGTGAACGTGGCTCGCCTCTGTCTTCCTCAGGTGACCTTGTCCGTGGTGTGTGGTTCTTCTCCAGCAGGCGGGGCAGAGCTGGCTGGAGGAGCAGGAGGACGGGGAACCCACCTGCTAATCAAGGGCCCCAGGCCTGGCTCGGGCAGGATTCTTCTTCCGTGGCCCCAGCACTTCCTGTTTACCAAGGCATGCCGTCCATGACAGGTTGCACACCCCTGTTCTGAGGTGGGGAGAAATAGCGGCATCCTTGAGTCCTGTAACACAAACCCAGAACCTTAAGAGTAGGCTGAGACATGAGTGCAAACATGAAAGATCTACTGTCTACAAAACACCACCGGCAAAATCCAAAGAAAAACACACCAGAAGGTTCTCAGGATGTGTGTCTCGGAGCGCTGGGAAAGAAACACAGCACACTGAGGAGGAAATATGGAGGGAAAGGTGCTCAGCCCGTGTCTGACGTGAGAGCAGTGCAGATGAGAAGCAGAGTGCAGCCCTCCCCTGCTGTTGTGTGCCTGGGATCCGTGCTGTGACCACATGCCCTGTCAGGACAGAGCAGAAACAGATGCTGAGTGCAAGGTTGCTGGGCTGCCGGCAGGACGCCGCGGAGTAGTGGACGGGATCCATCACAGTTACCCAGGCTTCTACCTTCTCACCCCCACTCGGGAGCACAGGGCTCACAGGTGTCCCAGTGGGAGCTGCCCGGTGTCCATGTAAGATCGCAGTAAAGACTGGCATCAACCTCAGTGACTGCCAGCAGGGAATAGGCTGCATGGAATAGTATACAGCTGTAGAAAAAAGACTGAGATGGGGAGAGAAGAGAAAAAGATAAGTCTCTGCTGCCTGCCATGTGCCTGACACTTCTCGGGATGGTAAACCCTGTGGAGGAGGAAGTTTATAGCAGGCTGACTTCCACTGTGTGATGTTTAAGCTGTGTGTGTTGCCAGCTCAGAACATGGAAACCAGACTTCAAGTTGAGCACTGCCAGAGGCCACGTGACTGAGACTGAGTCAAGCTGTGTTGGGGCCCCGTGATCTCACGTGGGATCCACAGAGGCAGGGCTTGGGCCCCGAGCTGGCCGGGGAGGGAGTTTAGTTGTCTCCTGTGCACCTTTTGTTAGAAATAGTTTTAGTACATATTTGCAGTGTGTGACGGTCACATTCATCCATGGGGGTTCATACCTGTATTTAGCACCCCCCTACTCCCTCTCTCCTCTGTTTCTTGATTTCTTTCCTATTTGCAAAAGTTCTATCTCCTTGTTTCCTGTTATCTTTTATTTTGCTCTGTATTTATGCTTTGGGCTTCTTATGTGGAGAAACCATGTGATATTGAAGCTGTGACATTATGGCCACATGGTGCACCCATTTTCCCACAAACGACTCAAGCCTACCCTTATTCGTGCCAGAGTAGTACTCCACTGTGTGGAAATCCCGCATTTTCACGAGTTGTGCTGCTATAAACATGCTGTGCATGGAATCACGTTAATGTGATGTCTGGCTCTTTGGTGAAGATCCTTGGAAGGAGAGTAGCTGGTTTGAATACAATTTCAAACCCGCCTTCTGAGTGACATCACCCTGCAGGCACAGAGGTATGTGCACCTTGCAGGCTATGTCTTGGCCAGGATAGCAGAGCTCAGGATGCCATTGCTTGCTGCCCCCACCCGAGGGGCATGAGAAAGAGAGATCTGTGTCTCATGGGTCACTTGTACATGTGTGCGGGAAGCGGGGCCCTGCTATCTCCTGGCAGCTAGAATTGGGCTCAAGCATGGCATCACCCAGTGCCAGGGCCCTGACTGCAAAGGGTACACCGGGGCCTCAGCCCAGACACCTGTGAGCAGGGCTGGGACAGATTCTGCATGGGGAGAGGGAGAGTAGTGAGTCATGGAGCAGCAGCCGTGAAGTGTGTTGTCATCAGAGCATACTCTACTCTGTGCTTCTCCTCTCCCATGGGAACATGGCCCCAGAATGTGCCACTGAGCTGTTGATCTTGATGGTCTCGATGTACAGCTTCTCTTTGTATGTTGTACATTTTCACCTTCTCACCTAAAAGAAGCATTTAAGTCCTTTTGCAGGCATCTGAACTGCCAGCATCTCTGCTCCTGCACTTTGGGGCCTTTACTGTATTGCCTGGAAAGTAAGCCTGAGTGTAATTTTTCAGGGTACTTAAGATCGTCAGCCAGGTGGACATATTTAGTACATCTGTTGTAACACTATTGAATTAAAAAATAATAATATATAATTAAGTATAAATAAATAATATTATTGACATTAATATTTAAAATAAATAATATAGATGGTAATATTTGTAAATGCCCACATGGTGGGATGGCGGGGAGCTGGAGGGTTGGCAGCTGTAGGAGACGGTGCGAGGCGAGTGTGGCTGGCACCCAAGGCTGTGGGAACATAAGGACCCTCTGCTACTTCTGAGGTGTATTTGGACCTACAAATGTTCGTCATGCCAGCTTGTTTGTATCTGTGGAAGTTCACAATGCAAATGTTCATGGGGACTCACTGTATTTGAATAAATGTAAGTTTTTGTACTTGAATAAATGTCAATTGTTGTATATGAAAAAACAAGACACCCCTTGAAAATAATCCCTGTTACATCTTTTGGAGCAAAATGTAATATAAGACCCAGGCTTATTTTCAGAGAAATATGGTGTTGAGTTAAACCAGGGTGACCCAGCGTAGGCACTGCTGCTAATCAGCGGGCTGCCAGGGACGGAGCTGGGCAGGTAGCAGACCCAGATAGCATGGGCACATTGGCCAAGGGCAGGTGCATGCCCTGTGTGGGACTGAGCCTTATGGTGGGGGCGCATTGCACTACTCAGAATGCTGTTCATTCTGAAGCAGGTGAATTATTTAACACTTTATGTGGCATATTTTTGGATGGTGAATGACTGCCCAGAAACTGCAGGTGAGGATGTGCTGGACCCATTGTGAAGGACCTAGGCCAGAGCCGTACCTGGGGAGGCCAGGTGACTTTTGACCACCCTCCTGACTGTGGGCCTTAGCCTTTGCGGGTTTCCAGAGGCCTCTCCTACCTGCTGCCTGCTTCCTATTCCCTCTCGGACTCTCCCTTGGCAGCCCCGACCTTGCTCTTTTAACCTAGAGATCCGAGTTGCCCACCCTGTGCCCTGGGGGACTGAGTGCTCTCCCAGATACTCTACTCTTGTGCTTCTCCTCTCCCAAGGGCCAGGGCCAGTGTGCTCGCCTGCCTGCAGTACCCACCCACTTTCCTTTGCAAGGATCTGCTGAGCCCTGACCCCTCTCCAGTACTGTCCCCACCTGTATGTCCCAGTCTAAGGGTTTGTTTTCATTTTTTTCTACTAGGGGCTGAACCCAAGGCCTTTTGCACTGAGGTATAGCGCTAGCCTTTTTTATTTTTAAATTTAAAAAAAGGTTTTTTTGAGACAGGGTTTTGCTTTTATAGTTCAGGGTAGCCCTGAGCTCATTATGTAGCCCAGGCAATCCTCAAACTCACAGCAATCCTCCTGCCTCTGCCTCTCAAGTGCTAGGATTACAGGCATGAGCCACCATGCCTGGCATTGTGGTATGTGGGACTGGTTGCTGGTGGGTGTGAGTTACCACGCCTGGCACTGTGCTATGTGGTTACTGGGGATCGAACTTAGGACCTTGTGCTTTCCAGGCAGATGCTGGAACTACTAAGCTAAATCCCCAGCCCTAGCCTTTTTTATTTTGAGACACGATCTCCCTAGATGTCTAAGTTAACTTGGGATAGGCTCAACCTTTTGATCCTCCTGCCTCAGCCTCATCCTGGAGTGCTAGGATTCAACCATGTCCCCGTTTGGTAGGCTTTTCACTCTGCAAATTCTGTCAAAGTTGTGTCTTCTCAGTGTGAGAGCCTGGCAAAGAGGTTGGGTTTACACAGATCTCTCACTGGTCTGTGCCCCTCTGCGACAGACACAGAGATGTGTAAGCACTGAGTGTGTTCATGTCAGATGCTCAAGTCCTGTGCTCCTGAACATAGAACAGGCTGTGGAGCTCTGCACAGCCCTTGCATCTGACTCCTAGGCTGAGGACTCGACTCCCTGCTGGACTCCTGTGACCATCAGTATAATGAGCCTTGGTGCCTGCAGTAGTTCTGGAGCCTGGAGACAGGAAGGGACAGAGCTGAGCCTGTCTCTGCCAGGCACGTTGGGAAGGATGCTGGGCTCCCTAACTCTGCCTCTCCTGTCCTTCCCGCCAGGCCCTGTGGGTTCCCGGTGGCGAGACTATGGTGCCTTGGCCGTCATCATGGCCGGAATTGCATTTGGCTTTCATCAGCTCTATAAGGTAAGCTGTGTGCCTGGGGCCATGGGCTTGTGGCCTACCACCGTCTGGCCCCTGTGCCTTCTTCAGGCCTGACTGGGGCAGCGGAGGTGGGTGCTGATGCTGCCTACAGGCTGCGGGGTGAGGTTGGTGGGGGCAGGGGTGGTCCGGATGATTGGCCACTCCCTCGCTCACATCTATGTGACTTGCAGCCTGCGTCACAGCCCAGTTTGCTCCTCAAAGCAGTGCCTGGCACACAGTGGACAGTGTGTAACTTGTGAGGGACATAGTACCTCAGTGGTTAAGAGCCTGGACACTGGAGCCAGCCCCCCCAAACCCCATGGCTGAATGACCACTGGCTCAGCTCTCATCTGTAAAATGGGGACAGGGCTTATGACAGCTGCCTTTTATAGTGGCACAGAATCATACTCATGCAGCCTTTCAGTCCAGTATTTCATAAATGATGTGTGAGAGCAGTGTAAGAGAGGCTTTAATCAGGCTGAAATCCTAGCATTTTTGAGGTTGAAGCAGAAGGATTGCAAGTTCAAGGCCAGCCTGGACTACACAGAGGGACATATTGTCTCAAAATAAAACAACAACAAGAAAACAGGCTTTGTGTGAAACAGTTTTGCCCAGTTGTGTTAGGAGCACATGAGGTGGGGAGGCTGAGCTGTGTGATGAGCTTGGTGTCTTGGAATGGAGCCACATTATAGTCAAGGGGCAGCCCTGGTGTTTGCCTCTCGGCCCCAGCTGAAGATGAAGGGAGAGCACGTGGGGTGTTGGTGGTGGTGGTGGTGGTGGTGCAGCTGTCTCCCGTAGATCTTAGTGTCTAAGCTGCTTGGAGAACCTTACGTAGTCCCAGGATCTCCAGTCCTCCTGAGACTGCCTTGGTGTCTGTAACATAAGGTGCCTCTGGCTACCGTGCCAGCCCCGAGAGGCCAAACTCTGCTCCTAGGCTGCAGGCTGCAGGCTCTAGGCTCCAGTGAGCGCTTTCTCCTGGAGACCAGCGAGAGGCCCAGCTTTGCTTGGAAGCAAAGTCCTTCCTCAGAGGTGCATAGCCCTGTACTCTTCTGAGGCCTCTGGTTCCTCTACTGTGTTTGGTGATTTTTTTCCCCTAGTACTGGGGATTGAACCTTGCTAGGCAAGTGCTTTCCCTTGAGCTATATTCCCAGCATTTCTTAAATTTTATTTTGAGACAGGCAGGGTCTGAGTTGCTAAGGCTGATGCAAACTCAATATTCTTCTGCCTCAGCCTACGGAGTCACTGGATTTACAGATGTGCAACACTGTGCCTGGCTTTGGTGGCTTTTTATAAAGAACCTGAGTGAATTCCCAGCCTTGCCTTCGTTAACTTTTAGCACATGAAGTATGTTGAAACCTTTATTTGTGGATTCTTAGTTTTTGACCTAATATGAAAACTAATGACAAGCTGAGGGTAGTGATGTGCTCCTGTAATCCTGGGAGGCTGAGACAGGATGATCACACATTTGGGCCTAGCCTGGGCAATTTAAGAGATCCTGTCTCAAAATTTTAGAAAGGGAGGGGTGCTGGAGACGCAGCCTCTGACCCTGGGCTTGATCCCTCGTGCAGGACCATGGTGGGCCAGGACCATGGTGGGCCACGAGTGTAACATTTATTCCTGGCACTGGAAATTTCCATGCAGAAATCCTAAAGTAAAATGTCCTGGGCCCCATCCCTCTGAGACAGTGTCTGCCCATGCCCTGTGTGTTCACGCCTCTTCACAGACAGGCGTGAGCAGCCACAGACAGGAAGGCCAGACATGGAGTTCTCAGATGAGGGTCCCAGCCACAGGCAGTCCCAGAGCAGCATTTCATCCTGGAGCCCAAGACATATTTTGGGGAAGCACCTGTTAGCAGGTGCTTCCAGGGAGCTCAATGCTTCCACCTGTGCTTTAAAGAGAAAAGAGACCCCTAAAAGGTTAATCATAAAAACGACCCAACAATTTCTAGAACTTCTATTAACAGTTTCTTTAAATTAAAAAAAGAAAGAAAGAGTGGTAAAGAGCTGTCCGCACAGATTGCAGCTGGGTGGTAAGTGTGCACCTGACCTTGTCACCTCTGACCCAGAGACAGAGCTTATAGCTGGTGCTACGTCTGAGGACTTATCCACTTCCATCCTTAGGAAATTTTCCACCTGAAACATTTGACGAGCTTCGCCTCAGTTGTGGGCAATAACTCACCCAGTGGCTGAAAAGCACTTTGCAAAATAGAAAATGCCTCCATACGTATGCTAAATGATGATTTTCACTTAGGAGGTGCTCTCGAAATGAGTTCTCCCACAAACCCCTGTGAGAGCCCTTCCCTCCCCAGTACCCAACCCTTAATGGAGAAGTTTCTATCTTCTTCTTCCTAGCTGGGGACCAAAGTTCCAGCTCCCAATACCAGCCAGGCCATCCTGTGCCCACCTGGAACCGCCCACTCCACGGGGCCTCTGCCGTCCCACAGGTTCGAGTTGGTGGTCCCTGTACTTCCCCAGGCTGCAGGGCTCCGTCTCTGTTTCTGGCACCTCTACTTAGATCCTAGTCTGTCCTGTCAGGCATTTCCAGTCCTGTGGAAGTGGCTGCTGTGGACTCTGCATTCCCAGGACGCAGGCTTTGCTTAGAAGAGACCAAAGCATCTTCAGGAGCCCCAGGAAAACTGTACATTGTCCCCTCATGGAAGGACCAAGGCTTCCATGAGTCTGTTGTTGATTTTCCTCTAGTCTCTCCAGAAGTTTTTTATTTACTCTTAATCATTTGTTTCTGAATGGGTGTAACAACTGGTTCATTCACGGGGTTCAGAATGTAAACGATTCAGAGGCCACCAAGGGCACCCGTTTCTTGTGCCTTCTGGCTTCCTGCTTTACAGCTTCTAGAGTGGAATTCACACTTCTTGTCATAGGAATGTTATAGCATCACTGTGAAGAAAGAATCACGAAGTCTGCGTCCCAGCAGGCTTGCTACTTTTTCTCTGGCTGGGGAGGGGGTCGGGTGGGGTGTGAGCCTGGACTGTACATGAGCATCTGGGGTTCCATCCAGCACTACACAGACAGACAAACAAATGGGTTTTCCCAGGCCACGCTCCCTCTGGCCCGTGTCCTTATCCGGGTAGAATTTGTCCGTGTTGTAATTGTAGTCTTGTAACTTGTCAAGTGCCTTGTTTGCTCAGGGGGTGTGCTGGGGTCCACGCCTGAGAGGACTGTGGGGAAGTTGGGCAGTGGGACCTGAGACACAAGCGCGGGGCAGCCAGAGCGCGCCCACCGCTCATCCCCTCTCCTTGCAGAAGTACCTGCTACCCCTCATCCTGGGTGGCCGCGAGGACAGGAAGCAGCTGGAGAGGATGGCGGCAAGTCTCTCTGAGCTGAGTGGCAGCGTGGCCCAGACAGGTAAAGATTAATGACTCCATCAAGTCACCCCTCAAAGCCTTCTCCCGCAGCCCCTCGCGGCCCCCGCCCCTCTCCCTCCGTCTCCACTTTATGTGGTGACTTCATTTATCTGCTCTGAGAATCTGTTCACATTTGCAAATGAAGCCGCCGTCATTTCGGTTTAATTTGAAATTGCTTGTTTACTGTCGGCGCGGCCTCAATTAATTATGTTTTTACGGAAAGGCTCCCAACCTCAGAATATTAATAAGGGGAATAAAATGACAGCCTTTCTAAGGGCTGTAAAGTTCATTTTTAATTTCTGCTTCTATGAGGTTTTCAGGGGGGTTTTCGGTGATTTTCCCCCTTCCCTCTAAGAATGCAATGCAGGGTCAAGAAAGTCTGTAATTACTGTGGCTCCGGGGACCCCAGCCACCTCCTCTGTTATCGACTCCTCAGGGCCGGCGTTCATTACCCGCTGCCCCAGTGACGGCCCAGATTAGCTGGGACCTGTCACGTCAGAGGCGACTGCTCCCCTTTCTAAGTGTGTTCACTAGGTGAGGCTGTGGGTCTCAAGCTGAGAGGCAAGAGTCTGGGTTCCACAGGGCACCTGTCTCACTGGTGCTGGGCCCTACGGGTCCTGTGATGGGACAGGTACAGCTCTGGTGCCCAGTTTTCTCTCTTAGCACTCTTGGAGGTAGCTGTGGCCCTGGCCTGGGGCCGTTCCCCGAGCTCCTAAGGACTTGGCAATGCCCCGAGATGGGAGTTGCGCCTTAGCCAGGTGATAAGAGGGGAGAGGCCCTGGACAGCCGCCCTATGGCCACCAGCATGCACACAGTGGGAGATGAAGTGAGGGAGTTGGATCACAAGGGAGCACATAGGTTACCCGGGTGTGGGCAGGGCTGCAGCCCACTCTGTGGAGTGGCTGCACTTGTGGCCCGAGGTGTGGTGGAGGAGGGGACCCATGAGTGCTGATGACACGAAACTCTCGTCTCCAGTGACTCAGGTGCAGACAACGCTGGCCTCTGTCCAGGAGCTGCTGAGGCAGCAGCAGCAGAAAGTCCAGGAACTGGCTCACGAGCTGGCCACTGCCAAGGTACCTGTCCCTTCCACTGGCCCTAGCCCGGCACATTTGCACAGTCCTGCCTGGGGCTGACCGTGTTCCCACCGGTGTCTGGTTTCATGTGGGGACACAGCAAGGAGGCACTGCATGTGCTGGGCATGGTGGTTTGCCATTGAGGCGTCCTTCTGTTGTCACCCTCCGCCTGTGGACCCTGATGCAGCCTTGTCTTCAAGGCTCTGGCGGCTGTCATTGTCTATGTGGGATGTCTGTCTGTGTGCAAGTGAGGGTGTGGGTCATGGCCCGGCAGGATCGTGTTCAGGGAACCGAGGGAGGCCTGAGCGTGGTCGGTTTGCCAGCCACCTATGTGGCCTGGGCTGTGCTCGAGGGAGTGCATGGTTCTCTAAATGCAGGACTCCTGGCTTAGGTGACCTCTGAGCACTTGGAACAGACCAAGACTGGCTCAGATGTTTTCCTCGTCTCAGGGTCGAAGTTAAGCAGTGCTGGCAGTCCTGGGCTATGGGGTTGAGTTGCCTGGGTCTCACCAGTGCTGCTCTGCCTGCTGGGCTGCTAAGCCTGCCGGTCTGCTTACCTTCTCCAAGTCCCCCTTACCTGGAATAGGAGCTGCTGAGGTGCCTGCCTTGTTTCGCTGCTCTTCTACTCAGAGTTGTGCCAGCTGTAGCCAGGTGAGGCCCGGGAGGCAGTGACCAGCCAGGGAGAGCCACTCTTCCTGCACAGCTAGATTGTACACCCACAGGACATGAGCATCGTTCCTTTCTGGGTCCTGAGCACCCCTCCGCGTCCACCCTGCACAGGTGCTGCCTGCTTCCTCCTCCAGGCTCCATGCAGGCGGGCAGGCGTGAAGCAGCTTCTCTCCATTATCTTTTGGATTCGTGGCCTGCCAGGGGCCAGCAGCCATTCCGGAAATTGGAAAACTGTTTCCAGACTTAACGCATTAAGATTAAGACCACATGTTGTATCGTGCAGAGGGCGGTCGGCCTCACCGACCCCTTCCCTGTTCCCTGAGCTGACGCCAGATCCGTGGCCTGGCATCCAACCCACATGTGTGAGGGCTTCAGTTACCGAGAAACTGGGGCTCTAAGCTGTGTTTTCTCAGCTGTAATGTAAGTTTTTATATCTGGCTTCCCAGCTCCTAGTGGAACACTGTAAAAAATTAAAAAGAAGAGCTTTAAGTAATTAAAAAACCTACATAAAACTCAAGGCTGTGAGTTTTCTACAACTGTTTTTTAAAGAGACTGGCTAAAAAGCCCCAGATGTCAGATTTTATTTCTAAATCCTGGCATCTGGCACCATATGCGTTTGGAAATCTGAGTCCTTTGTAGGCCGCTGAGTGGAAATTGCTCCCTTGTTAATGGGCTGCTGCAGCCTTCGAGGCCTCAGAGAGGCCAGAACAGTGGCTCCTGGGCCTTCACTGTCTGGAGGTCTGGCGTGGGGACCCCGTGGGGATGGCTGAGGGCAGCGATGTCTGCTTGTTCTCTGGAGCTGGGCCTCCTGGGGCTCCTGCCTGCATGGTGTCATGGCCGGCCGTGTGCTAGGGCCACCCACGGTGGCCCCACTGGGCATCCGCTGGTGGGAAGAGCCCAGGGTGTCCCTCAGCAGCCTGGGCTGGCATATCGGGGAGGAAACCTCCCTACCGTGAATGTGAAGACAGTGAGGGTGGCTTTCAGCCCAGGACCCAGCCCTCACGCCAAGGCAACACCTAAGAATTGGCCTCCGTACTTATTCCTGGCCCTAGGAACACTGTGTAATCTCTCCCCTCCTGGTCTCAGCAGGCTTTGCCAAGGTGAGGTGCATCTGGGAGACACTGTCATGGGGTATGTGGTAGAAAGGTGTCCCTGGGCCCACTCTGGGGTCTGCTCAGTGCTCCCATCCAAAAGGAGGCTGTGAGCAGGGTGAGGCTCACAGGTGGCTTTGCACATGGTCAGGGGGAGCTGTGGTCTTGAGCCCTGCACCACAGCGCACCACAGGGTTTGGCCTGCCCTCCCTAACACCCCAAGGTGGCCTCCACACCTGGTAGTGTGCCCCTCAGCCCCCACATTTGTGCCTGTGCTGGTGATCTCTTTTAGGAGGGGGCAGGACCTCATTTTGGGGTGTGATTGGCATAGCGTTGATAACTTTTCCCGAGTGTCCACCAACCCTACTGCAAATGGCATAATATCTAATGTGCCTGTGGCTCCATAGTGTCTCCTGGGAACACGGAATGTCTACTGTGGGCAAACTTGTGTTTGGGTGTCCTCCAGGCAGGCCCCTGAGTGGGCAGTGGCAGAGCCTTCTTGAGGACACAGTGTCCCACCAGCAGCATCCCGAGCCACACCCACCCACACCAGCTGACCCATGTCCCCTGTGCTTTCACTCTCAGGCCACCACATCTACCAACTGGATCCTGGAGTCCCAGAATATCAGTGAACTCAAAGCGGAAATAAACTCCTTAAAAGGGCTGCTTTTGAATCGGTAGGAGACAGGGCCCGGGCACTGGGTGGCCTGCAGGTGGGAGGGGACACTGTCTCTGGGGACCCTGTCCAGGTGGGGTGTTCCAGCATGGGCCTTGGGGTTACATGGAACTTGTGTTTCTCCCCTCAAAGCCCTTTTCTACTATGGGGTGACAGTCCGTGACACCCACAAGGTTGGGAAAGGTTCTGGGCTGTCAGGCCTGGCCTGGAACCAGGTAAGGCGGAAATTGTGGGCCTGGGTGAGGACCGTGGTGGCTCCTCCTGACCTTCTGGAGCCCTGGCCAACTCAGCAACAGCAGTGCCCAGTGAAGGCCCCACCCAGGGCCACTGGTGGAGAATTCTGCCATAGAACAGTCCTCCCCCTGCCAGCCTCCCACCTGGCAGGGACGCCCCTCTGCAGGGATACGCAGGTAACAGTGTAGCCGGGACTGTTGGCAGCCAGGGTGTCCTGCTCTGCTCAGGACTGTCTTAGATCTGAAGCTGGGAGTCCAGTGTCCCTGGAGCCTCTTGGCGAGTGCGTGTCCCCCCGAATGTCCTGCTGGCCTTGGTGGCTGCTCGTGGTCCCCCAGAGGAAAAGAACAAATCCTTGATACTGTGGCCACCGAGCTTAGGGATGTCCTGAGGTGTCACTATGGACTGCTGTGCCCCCATTGTCCAGAACCTAGGAGACAGCTCCTCTATGGCAGGGGACTTGGGAGAGGAAGCTGCAGTTGGGATCTGGTGTGTGTCACTGGGAAAGATGTAGGTGTGGTGGAGAGGAGAGCTGCTTCCCAGTACAGTGCTGGGACCAGTGATAGCCAGGGTGGGGCTCAGGCAGAGCTGGCCGCATGTCACAGAGCTTCTCTTGGAGCTGACCCCTGAGGCCCTCCTGCGGGCATGGGGGCACCAGGGCAGTCACAGCTGATCCTTGGTGTCCAGATATTTTGGCCTCAGAGGTCTGGTGGAGCACACTTCTGTCACCCCTGGGGTCCTAAATACCCAGTGCCGAGGCCAGGAATGAAGCAGGCTCGCTGCTGCTCCCCTTCCTGGCCATTAGAGCCTGAGCACCCAGACCCTGGTGTCTAGAGTCCCCCTCTTGGCCCTGGGTGGAAGTGGGGACAGGAGGGTGCAGGCTTGGAGCGTTGTGGGTCCCTAAGGCCAGAGCCTCCCCTGGCAGGGTAGTTGGGGGCAGCACAGCATCTTGGCTGCTGGAGCCACGGTCCCCAGTCTCCCGTCTCTGCAGCTTCTCCTTCCCCCTCACCAGGAGGCAGTTTCCTCCGTCACCATCGCCCTCGGCCCCAAAGATCCCCTCCTGGCAGATCCCGGTCAAATCGCCATCACCCTCCAGCCCTGCAGCCGCCAACCATCACAGCAGCAGCGACATCTCCCCGGTGAGCAACGAGTCCACATCACCCTCGCCTGGGAAGGAAAGCCACAGTCCCGAGGGTGCCACGGCCACCTACCACCTGCTGGGCCCGCAGGAGGAGGGCGAGGGTGCGCTGGACGTGAAGGGCCAGGTGCGCATGGAGGTGCAGGGCGAGGAGGAGAAGAGGGAGGACGAGGAGGAGGATGACGATGTGGGCCATGTGGATGAGGAGGACGTGCTGGGGGTGCAGAGGGAGGACCGTCGGGGCGGGGATGGGCAGATCAACGAGCAGGTGGAGAAGCTACGGCGGCCGGAGGGCGCCAGCAATGAGAGTGGGCGGGACTAGGCCCCACCAGGCACCCAGCAGGCCGTGGTGCTGGCCCCACCCCTGCTAGTCTAGGAGGCGGCTGGCATGGGGTGGGTGGCACTGTCTGCACAGTATGGGGTAGTGTGCGTCCAGCAGCCTTGTCATCCAGCCTGACAGCCTGGCTCTGTCCCCAAGGTGGGTGACACCAGGCCTGGGCTTTGGCCCAGCCCACCCTCCTGGGCAGACGTCCTGTCCAGGTGTGTTTGCCGAGTGTCTTGACTAACGTGGCACTGTGCATGGCAAGAGCTCGTGTTGTCACCATCTCCTCCTCCTCCTTGGTAGGGAGGAGCTGCAGTCCCCTTGGTCTCTGCTGCCTGCCTCTATCCCCTGGGCCTAGCCCGAGGCTCCTTTTTTGCCGTGTTTCCAAAAGGCAGAGCCCTGGACCCATTGTTGAGAAAGGGCCTGGCCTGTCCCAAGTTCCCTGCCACCCTCAGACATTGATGTCAAACTGCGCTTGTGCCCTCCTCGTCCGGCCCTGCCCAGCCTGTGGTGAGACGTGGCCCCTCTCCGGCGGGGCAGCAGCAGGGGCCTCCCTGGCAGGGCTGCACCTGCCCTCCCCAGAGCACGTGTCCCTCCGCGACATGTACAGATTCTGGATGTGAGACAACTGTACATAACTGTAATAAAGATGAGTGGCCACTGCTTAGCTCCTGTCTGTGGCTCCTCTCTGCCTGCCGCCCTGGGCCCTGCGGGGATCCCCACCCCGGTACCCCAGGTGACTCAGAAACTGGGAGGGACACACTGCCATCCTGCCATGGGTGCTGTGCTGCTCACTTCTCGCTGCCCATGCGGTGTCAGCAGGGTGACATCCCACCGACAGCAGGAGGGACCTCTGTGCCTGTATATAGACCTGCTGCTTGGGAGCCAGGAGCCAGAGCTCCTTCCTTAAATGGTGTACATTCCCGAGCGGCCGCGGGCGGGCGGGTGGGTGGGCGGGCAGGCGGCCTCCTGCTCTTCCTCTCTGGCTCTGGCCTCCCCTCCCCTGCAGCCTCCACGCGGGTACCGGGGCTGTGGCTCCTGCCCGGCTCTCCTCCCTCAGGCCCTGTGCGAGCCAGGCCTGTGCCATGGGCACTGCCACAGACCCACTCCTTGTGCCCAAGCACCACCTCAGCCCTGTTTCTGTACGCAGCACCGCCACAGACCCCACATTTGTGCAGGTGCTAGCGCGGCCCTGCCGCCCCTGTGGTTATGACCATAGCCCCATTCTGTCCTGAGAAGTGGCCCCTGGCCATGGCTGCCACCGCACATGGAGTGTGGCACAGGCCCGAGGCAGGTAGAAGCCATACACACCCCCTGCGGGGCTTGGTGTGTTTCATCTGGTGTCACTTCTGCTGAGGGAGGGCCTGCTGAAGTGGCAGATCAGGCCTGGTCCAGGGCAGCCGGCAGCCCCGCCCTTTGTACTTCTCACCTGTGCGGGCTCAAGTCTGTGCTCCACTTGGAAGTGACCCCAGGTGAGAGTCCCTAGCCTCCCAAGTCCCCAAGGAAGTCAGGTTCCCAGCTCCTGGGACAACCAGCCTGCCCAATGAGGGGACCTTGAACCCCCAGCCTTGGGATCCAGGCAGCCCTGAGAGGGTCCCACAAGGGTGGCCGAGCCAGAAGCTAGTGGCCTGGTGTCCCTCCGTGCGGCCTGCACGGTGACTTCTGCCTGGGCTGGGAGTGGTGCTGCTGGGGAGGTTGGTGACCACTGATCATCTGCTGGAACTTCTGAGGCCCCTCCCGATGCACCAGGGAAGGAGACCTGGATGGAAGTGGAGCCTGGCCGTGACGCCGCCTCCCATCCCTGTGTCTTCTCAGGATCTGGGCCTGGGAGAGGAATCCCTAGCCCGCTGTCCCCAGGTCAGTGGGCTGGAAGGTCCTTGCGCAAGCTCAGGGAGCAGGGGCCCAAAGCCCAAGCCCGGCCTTTGCCCCGTGGGTCCTGAGCACCGAGTTCAGCTTTTGAGGACAGAGAGGCTGGCGTGACTTCAGGGAGAGAAACACCCCTCCCCAAAACGGCGTGAGTGCTGCCTAATAAAGGCAGCTGCTGGACGAGGGCAAACAGCTTTTGAAAAAAAGCCTTTCATTAGAAAAATAATGCATTTTATCCAAATAAGGTAAAAATATTCGGAATGGGGCAGAAGTGAGCAGCCGGCAGCGCCTGTCAGGCCCTTTCTGGAAGGGAGTAGATTATTAAACTCAATTACGATGGCTTTTTATAAAGTGTCCTTTAAGAAAGGACCAGGCCACTGGCCTGACCCCCTGTGTCTGGACTCGACTCAGGCATGGCCTGTCTTCGAGGCTGGGCCTTAAGTGGCATTTGTGCCACCAGGGAGGCAGCAGGAACTCAGGCAGCTGCCTTTGTTCCAAGTCCCAGAGTCCCCTCAGGTAGGCTGCCACGTTTGTATCCCAAAAAGCTTTTAATTATGAAATTCTAAGTCATGTTTAGGGAAGGGAGATAGTACCCAAAAGGACAATAAGTCATGTGTTTGTGTGATGTGGGTCCCTATCCCCTCTCTCTGGCTCAGCATGAGTGACTGACCTTTGGGGAACAGTGGTCACTGCTTCCATGGCTGCCATAGCGACCTGCATTGTGGAGTCAGGCTCTGGCTGGCACTTGCCGCGAGGAGAGAGGGGTGTCTCCAGGAGGCCACGTGGCTGGGCCCAGCTGTCAGTGGCCTTTTATCCCCACTGTACTGGCTGCTCTTCCTGGAAGCGCACCTGTCTGCCCTGTCTGAAGGACAGGTGGTCAAGGCCTGGCCTGATCTTCCGCAAGACCGCTAGTGCTTTGTATTTTCTTTTTGCAGAACTGGGGTTTGAACACAGGACCTTCTGACTAAGCCATATCCCCAGCCCTTTTTATTTTTTGAGACACAAATGCCACTTTCCTGGCATTCTCTCTCCCTGAAGTCCCTAAGTTTTCTAGGCTGGGCCCAAACTTAGAGTCCTCCTGCCCCCCCTCCCAGACGTGCACTGCCACACTCAGAGGGTCCTGGTCTTGCTTTTTTTTTGAGACAGGGTCTCGCCTGTAGTTCAGGCTGGCCCGGAGCTCAGCCTCAAACTCACATCACAGCAATCCTCCTACCTCTGCCTCCCGAGTGCTGGGATTACAGGCGTGAACCACCACGCCCGGCACTGTGGTATGTGGTACTGATTGCTGCTGGGCGTGAGTCTCCAGTATTGTACGTGGTTACCGGGGATCGAACCCGGGCAACTTGCACTTGCAAGACAGGTGCAGGAACCACTGAGCTAAATCCCTGGCCCCCTACTCTTGCTTTTTAACAGGCTTTTCCTAGGCTTGGGCTGCCATGTTTTCCCCCTCTTTTCTTGTGGCCTGACCCTGGGCCAAGGCTATTTTGTGTGGCCAGGGCCACTCATGACTGAGTGGACAACATGACGCTGTACCCTCAGAAGGGAGCAAGGTCTGCAGGGAGGGCAGGCAACAGGACTGAGCTCTTGCATTTGCCTCTAGGTGGGCAAGCATCTCACCTCCAGCTAAGAAAGTCCCAGAGTGAAAACACGTGGGACTGCGCTTCCTCTTGGGCTCAGCAAGCCCCGGGGAGTGGTGGCGCTGCAGCCTGGCTCCCTGCTGCCGCCTGCCCCCCCCACAGTGGGCATGGTGTCTGATCAGGGAGTGCCTCTCTCACGCCTTCTGGGGACAGCAGGTGGCTGAGGCTCATTGCAGGAACCCCCTTGGATTTGGGGTCCCTCCCTGGGCCCTACTGGCGGCCTAGCTGGGAAGCTGGTCCTGAGGTCTTCCGGCCTCCAAGTGTCCGTTAAGTCTGCCCAGACCTAGAAGGCCAGGGGGACAGAAGGGTAATGGTTTGGGGTCTAGTCAAGGTCTACAAGCCACCCCAAGTCCCCATCCTTGTTCTCCCAGGGCCCGAGGCCCAGTCCCAATGCTCAGTGTCCTCTCTGGTGCCCTGGGGCCATAGTACCCGCCACCACCCTTTAGGTCGAGCTTGGGCTCAGCTCCCAGCCTCCTCTGGCCCCATGGGAGGCTGCGTGCCCCACCAGCGCCTGCGAGGCTCCAATAATCGTTTTAATTTGTTGAACTTGTATTTTATCCCATAAATTAGTCACTGTTTTATTTAACAAAATCGAGATATCCACAAACAATAGGCGAGTTCCAACTTGAACATTTAATAAGACTGAAAAAAAGTCTGCATTTTCATGTCTGCTGTGAACATATTTATGTAAATAGCCTGTGGCTGCATTCCAGGAGGAAGCAGAGGGGTCGGCCCTGTGTGCCGTACCGGGCGCCTTGGTGGAAATGACACTGCGCCACTGTTGAGGGGCAGAGGCCACCCTTCTGTGTTCCCAGCAGTGCCCGAGCATAGCATGGGGACACATGTGTGTCCATTTCATGAGCCCTGCACAAGTGTGTGTGGCCTTCCCCTTGGCAGGAGTGTGATAAGCCAGCAAGATGCTCCTTGGCACAGAGGATGGGTGAGCATCACACACCTTCTGAGGCCACCTGGAACCAGTGTGGGGATAACAGGGCAGCTGGGGTCCTCTTAAGGCCTGGAAACACAGATCCCACCTGGCAGACGCCAGGTGACGCCGGGCCTGCAGCTAGGGCCTGGCCTGGAGGCCACAGGCCTGGCACCCAGCTCCTTGCTCTGCTGCCGCACATTCCAGGCAACAGCCTCGCCAGCATCCGGATTGGATCTGGGTACGTGGTGTCCTCAGCCTGGGCAGGTCCCTGCAGGAAAGAGGAAGGAGCAAGGGACAGAGGGCGGCCCTGCCAAGCAACAGCCCTGTGGCCCCATCTGGAGGACAGGAGTGGGCCAGCTGGGGCGGGTCACAGGGGCAGCCTGAGGCCTCACTGCTACCTGGTCCTGCCTGGCAGTGGCCCCAGGCAGGACTGAGGGGAGGCGACCCTTGGGCAGGGCCTGTGCTCCCGCAGTCCATCCCCGGCACCTGAGGGAGGACCTAGCCTGATGCACGGGGGCCAGACTGTCTCTGTTCCCACTTGCCTTCCTGCCAGGCTTGAAGCTGACCAACTCCCCCCTTCTCCCCACTGGCACACGAGGCTGGCAGGGTTTGTCCACACTATACAACTGGGTCGATGCCAGCAGCTTGGGGGTGATTTTAAAAATAAAAGATAACGATGGATTTTTTTTTCCAGTTTTTATTGAGTGAAAATGTCAAACCTTGCATCAGTCATGCAAAAAAAAAAATCAAATAAATAAAACACATATATTAAATTTCTAATAGCACTAAATTCAAGTGGAAAAATATTCAGTTCTTAATAACCAGGTGCCGAGGAGACCAGATTCAAGTAATCAGAGCACACGCTGTTCGGTTCAGGTTCACGGTCTGCTTTTTTTTTTTTGTCTCAAAACCTCTCTATATATCTCTATATATCTATATATGTATATACATATAGATATATACACACATATGTGCATACATATTATTTTATATTTATATATATACACATACATAGTTATAAAACATTAAAAAGAGCATTGGTGGATCAAGCATTTTCCCCACAGAAAGAAAATAAAACAAAAATTACACATTAAAATTCAGAATGAGCTAGCAATGGCTTATAGTCCTAGTGTGCAATATGAAGTTACAAAAGGCTAGACTTTGCACTGTCCGCATCTTCTTTTTTCTTTTTTTTCTTTTTCTTGGTTTGATTTTGCTACATTGAAAAATGTTTCTTTTTTTTTCTCCTTTCCTTTACAAAACTCCTTCCACAGAGGCAGGGTCCCGTGGGAGGGTGGAGGCTGGGCCAAGCTCCGCAGTGGCATGGGCACCCACAGAACTGGGGGCCTTGGGTGTGTGGGAATCTCCCTACTTCCTGTCGGACCCGGTACACTGACTGCTCCTCTCCAGTTTAGATGGCCTGGCTTTCTGGCTGTGGGTGGCAGAGGACACACACACACACACACACACACCGAAAAAGAAGAAAGGGAAAGAGGCTGAGGCAGGAGAACTGCCACAAGTTCGAGGCCAGCTTGGACTACACAGTGAGTTCAAGGCCAGCCTGAACTGCGTAGCGAGACCCTGTCTCAGAAAACCAGAAGGGAAAAAAAGCAGAAGAAAGGAAAAGAAAGCCATGTCCCACTGGGGCAGGATGCCAAGAGACCCCCGGGACAGGGGTCTATGGCTGGCTAGGTACTCCTGCAGGTGGCCCAGGTGGTGCTCTGATGGCTCCACCACCACCAGCAAGGGATGTTTTGAAAAGGGGACCGCATCTAGATGGGCCGCAGCAGCAGAGAAGCACCTCAAAGTAATGAAACAAACTGGATCAACAAGAAGAACACCCTGCAAAGCCACACACATAACCGCGAGGAAACTCAAACGAACTAGACTGGATCAACAGAAAGTCTGTCTTTCTCAGCTACAAAATTCAAGTGAGAAGCTGGAGTCACGCGGCTCCATCAGTGCTAGGGTGAGGACAGACGAGCCTCGGCCACCCAGGCCCGCGGGGATTCCAGAGGCCTCCAGGCCCTGGGCTGTCCGGAGGCGGTCTGCACGCTGCACCCGCCTGCTTTTTATTCTTTTTGTTCTGTGTAGAATAATAACCTTTGCAGGAAAAATACTGTACAACTTTCTGGTATCTTTTCCCATTCTGAATATTAAAGCCCAAATAGTTGCATCTTTCCTGTTTGTACCTTCAGGGTGGCCAAGACCCCGGCCCCACCTTGACACAGCCTCCATTTTGGGGGTGGCTGGAGTCACAGTACAGACCTGACCCCAGGCCAGGGGAGGGGACAGGTGCAGCAGCCAGGCCCTGAGGTCAGCAGTGTCCCTGTAGTGTCACCCATGCTGGCCACCTCCGCCCGCCCTCCCTCCCCAGGGCAAGGGGGCATTTTAGCTGCACTGAAGGGCCCTGCCAGAGGCTGCAGGTGTCAGCTGCGGTAGCAGGCGGGTCCCAGGTGTCCCCCGCAGCCAGTACAGAGCAGCGGGGAACCTGGCCAGCGGCCGTCCCTGCCTCACTCCGCTGGACAGGGCCGCCTGCGGTTTCCCTGGAGACCCACGCCCTCAGCCTCACAGGGTCTTCTGGCACCCTGTCCTCCAGCTGCTCAGCTGCTCGTCTGGCCCGGAGCACCAGGGGTCCCCGCCTCTGTCCTGAGACGGACTCGGGGTCCAGAAGCACCGGCGGGGGTGCAGGCGCCTCCCCTCCCGGTCCTGACGAGCAGGCAGGCAGGGGGGCTCTGTACAGAGGGCAGCGTCACAGACAGGGCAACCCGGGACTAGGGCGAGGCTGCAGCGGGCGCTGGCCCTGGGGTGCCCAGGGCAGGCAGTGCTGGGGCCTCAGCCGCAGCCTCAGGCAGTGACTCCTCCGAGTCGGTGTGTAGGTCCTCGTCGTCATCCTCTTCATCATCCTCATCCTCTTCGTCGTCCTCCTCCTCATCGTCATCCTCCTCGTCGTCGTCGTCCTCGGCCTCCTCCTGCATCTCCAGCTCCTCCTCCTCGTCCTCCTGTGAGGACTCCCCAGCAGGCTGCATGGCGACGCTGGCCGGGCCGGGCATGGCGGGACCCTCCTGCGGGCCGGAGGCAGCAGCGGTGGGGTCGGGCGGCCCGGGGTCACCTGAGTCGACCAGCGCCAGGCCCAGGCCAGCAGCTGCCGACTGCAGGAAAAGCAGTGACCCCCCGGGCTCGGCACCCAGTGCCAGCGCCCCATCCAGGCCACCAGGTGAGGGTGAGGGTGAGGGCGAGGCAGCTGGTGGCTCCCCGCGCTCCTGCTTCTCGTGCTTGCGCTTGTGCGAGTCCATTTGCGACATGCCCACCACCGTGTGGCGGCAGCCTGGGTAGGTGCAGTGGAAGTGCGAGCACTTGAGCTTGTACTTGCAGTCGGGCACAGCACAGTCAGCACTCGAGCTGAACTGGCAGAAGCCTGCCGCACTAATCACGTCCTGCTTGCCGTGGTGCTTTCGGTGCGCCGTGACCTTGGTGCTGTCGGTGCAGCGGAAGCGGCAGCGCAGGCAGTGGAAGTGCGTGCTGGTGCCCGAGAACGGGCAGTCGGGGAAGTGGCAGCTGAGTGAGGCCTTGAAGCGCTTGAAGTCGTCCAGCACCAGGTTGTCCACGCGGTCGTGGTGCTGTGCGTGCTTGTACATGTGCGTGCGCCCACAGAACTTGTAGCCACAGTTCTCCCGCGTGCAATGGTAGTGCGTGACCTTGAGCGAGAACTGGCAGGCCGTGTCCTTGCAGTCCTCATAGAGGTCGAAGCGCCGGAAGCCCTCCAGCATCATGCCCTCATCTAGCATCTTGCGCGAGGAAGCCGTCTTCCGCCGTTTGCCAAAGGGTGACATGTCCTCGATGATCCAGAAGCGCTTTTTGGCCCCAGAGGCGGTGGGCATAGAGATGGTATTCCCTGGGGAGGGTCGTGGGTGGTCAGTGCACAGGGTTGCCCTTAGTACCATGCCCAGGACAACACCCACGGGGCCAATCTCCACATGGTGGCCAGGGAGTTTCGGCCTGCCCTGTCCTCTGGGTCCTGGGTCTCCCTGTGCCCAACCAGGTCTGTGGGGAGGCAGTGCAACTTCCTGGCTGGTACAGGTGGCGATGGCAGACAGCTGAAGGGGAATCTAGGTGGGCAGTGTAATTACCCAGGTTGGATGGGGCCAGGATGCCATCACACGCCCACCTCTGAGAGGGACAGCCCTGCTCCCTGGCTGACACTGTCTGCACCGGGACTGGCCTGCCCACAGAGGTGGTGCCCGTGCCCACTACAGGCTGCCTTCTACATCCAGTCCCAAAGTACCGGAAGGTTTTCTGCCTGTTTCTAATATAGTGGATTGAATTCGGGGTTTTTGTGATTAGCTAAATCTCCGGCCCCTTTATTCTTTAACTTTTATTTTATTAGTACATGTTTGGAGTACATAATGATCATATTCAGCCCTTTTATTTTTTGAGATAGGTTCTCATCAAATCACTGAGGGGTCCAGGCTGGGCCTTAACTTAGGATTCTCCTTCCTCAGCCTCTGAGTGCTGGAATTACAGGCTTGTGCCACCAAACTTGCTATACCAGAAGAGAAGATTCCTTGCGGTCAGGCCTCAGGACCTAGGCACCCAGAAGACACCCCTGACCTCCCTGCTCAGAGGCAGGATGGCACAGGGGCTCTGCAGGAAGCAGCCCTGAGTGTCCAGCCTGACCTCAGACTGCTTCTGAGATACAGGGTCCCCAGCTAGGGACTCCTTTACCCCATTTCTAGAAGATACTTGCAGCCCTACAGCCTCTTGCTGATGTCGGGAGGAGGCCTCTGGGACTGGCACACAGCCCACCTTGCCCTGCCTAGAATGCCTGGCCACCACTGTGCCCCTGTGTGGGACGTGCTCCAGCACCTGCCCCTGGCAGATGGAAAGAAGGGGGGATGGGCTGAGATGTGGGAGGACTCAGGCCCAAAACCCACGGGGACGGGTGGGCCGTGGTGTCAGGCCACACAATGTTGCCAGTCACGCCAGCAATGGAGGTTTCCGCGTGTCCTGCTCACTCATCCACCTGCGCTTGCAGTGTGTTCCCCGGCAGATGTGAAGCAGAAAGGAGTAGACACAGGAGACTGTGTGTCATCTCCACCCAAGGGCCAGGAGAGGCTGCTGACCCTGCAGGTCTAGGGCTCAGGGCCCCCCAAAACTGGGCAGTCCCAGGTGAACCTTGAGTGGCAGGGATAGGCTTTGTCCTATCCAGGGCCAAGGAGGGTGGCACCCACAGGCCTTGGAGCAAGAGGCTGGCATGGCACTTGGGGGCCTGACTGTGGCTAGAAGAGGCAAATCACTGGTGGGAATGAGCCAGAGGTGTGAGAAACTGTCCCTGTGCCCTCCAACCTCGGGGTGCCTGGCTGTCTGTGGTGCAAGGTGGCCCTGTTCTTGGCTCAGAGAGCCATAGAGAAGGGCCAGGTCCTAGACTATGGCCTGAAGGATCACCTGGGGGAGAGATACCAGGAGAAGGCATGTATGAGTTACCTGCGGCATCCTGAACTAGGGGAACGTCACTTTTTACTGGAGTTGGAGTGGCAGTGACGGGCGGGAAGCTGGGCGGGCTGCTGATGGGGTGGGCCAGCCCCCGGCTGGCTCCGAGGTTGGCACTGAGCAGAGAGTATGAGAGACAGGACGGAGAGAAGAGGCATGGGAGGGGAGGGAGGGGCGGCCGCAGCACAGCCTGTGGGAAGGATGGAGCCAGGGGGGGCTGTGGAGCCCCGCGGGCAGCCTCGTCACCAGTGGCAGCAGGAGGAGGAAGAGGAGGAGGAGGAGGAGCCGGGCAGCCTGGAGAGGTGGAGAAAAGCAGAAAACAAAACAAAACAAAAAGACCAAAACAAAGAAAAAACAAAAAGAACCAAAATGAGAAACCCAATGGCAGAAGCAAGTATGATATGAAAATATGTGGACAGATGCACAGAGAGAGTACGACACAGAGGGGAGAGAGGCTCCGGCAGGGCGGGTGGCACAGACCGGTGGACGGCCCAGTGTGCCAGGTGGGCCTGCTGAGGGCTGGGCTGGGGCGGAGGGGCTGGGCTGCTTCTCCTGAGATTGCGGCAAAGGGCAGAGGGCAGGTGGGGCAAGATGGTAGGAGGTGGCTGAGAGGGCCCTGGGCCCCCGGAGCTCTGGCCAGCTGGCCTCTGGCCCAGACGGACATGACAGAGCTGGCCTGGGGGCAGGGCAGGGCCCGGCCCATGCTCACCTGCTGCGGTGCTCTCGTTGCCCACTGGGGTGCTAGAGCAGCTCCGATCCATGGTAGACGACTCGGAGGAGGCAGCGCCTGGGCTGCAGCCGGTATAGTCCATACCCTCGTCCGTCTCGGCATCCATCAGGCTTGGGGGGCCCTGAAAGGAAGCAGGGGTCCCTAAAGAAGTTGGCCACAGGGTTCTGGCTATCACATGGGCAGCATCGCCCTCTGCCCGGAAGCAAGGGTGACGGGCCACGCACTGTGAGAGGCCCTGGGCTCTCACCTGAGAGGGGGGCACACGGTCAAAGTTCTTGCCTAGCATCCTCCGCATGTGCTTCCGGGCGTGGGAGGTCATCTGGTGCTTGAGGAGGAAGGAGAACTGGCAGCCCTCTCGGATGCAGTGGAAGTGGCTGTTCACCTGGTTGTACTTGCAGCCTGCGGACAAGGCCCCACCCAGCGTGAGCTACCCAGTGGGCAATGCTCATGCCCCTGCTGTGAGGAGCTCTGTGGTGGGCACAGGAGAAGTGCAGGGCAGGTCCATTTCTACGAGGAAGGTTTGCACCTGCTTTCTCCCAGGAAGCCCAAGGCTGCCCAACCCCAGGCTCCGCTGGGCCTGGCACAGAAGAACGTGGCAAGTAGGCCCTGACCCCTACCCCAGGATGCACAAACTCTGGGGAAAGTGGTCCTTAAGTGCCTGTCCATTAGGTGAGCCACCTTCCAGCAAGCCACCTGTCCCCACATATCTTCTGGGGACCCGGAGTGACATCTGTGCCCCCAACCTTAGCTCCCACAGCTGGCCTTCACCCTGCCCCCACCCACCTCTGCTGTGCTCTGGCTGAGAACAAACAGAACAGGCAGGGCTGAAACAGCATCAGCTAAAGGCAGGTGAAGGCCTGCCCGTTGCCATGGCACTGAGCTGGCCAGGTGTCCTATATCATCCCCCAGCTTTGTTTGGCCCCAGCTACCACCAAAAACCCCGAAAGTTGAGTAAATAATGGCAACTGCAAAATACCCTGACATCTGTAAACTGAGACCCAGAGCAGCATAGGCCACTGAGTGTTGATGCCTGTTGCCATGGTTATTGGCTCTCTCTCTCTAGGCCGCAGTTCCTTTCTGAGTTAATACTTGAAGGAAAGGTTTGTTTCCTTTCTTTTCTGGCAGTTGACTTGGACTGTCTCACCCTTCACCTCTGGAGAGGCTAGCTCCCTGAGACCCTGCTGTCATGACCACAGGCCACAACATGCCCAGCCTGTAGCTGGGTCTCTGCCTGTCCACCCCAGCCCTGCAGTTTCCAGTCTCTTCCTCGGAGCTTCCTGCTTCACGTCCACATGCTCATAAATGTGGCTCCATCCTAAGGCAGGGGGTGAGCTGTGCCCTCTGCCTGCTGAGCCTGGAGTCCCCTTCCTAGGGCACCCAGCAGCTCGGGCCCGCAAGTTCAGCACAGCAGGGGAGGCCCTTGGCACCTACTGCCAAGCTCAGGGTTGTGTGTGGCTTCTTCCTCACGGACCTGCAGCCCCCTCTTCCCAGGTCTCCTACCCATCACAGGTGTTTCTAGTGGACTCCCAGTGTACTTGGTTATCCTCACCAGGAGGACAATCTTTGCTACCACCTGCACGGTCACCTCTGTCCCCTAGTAGCACTAGCACATAGTTGTGCCTCAATCAGAAAATGTCAGGTGAATAAATGAATGAATGAATGTATATGAGTGAATCAACTGTGGCTCATTTTGGACAAAAACCTCCTAATTAAAGCCATAGAAAGAATACTAAGACAAGGAATTTCCAGAACCTCTAGGACTTACCTGCCCATTTGGGAAGAAAGAAAAAAAGAACTAAACTGAACCTCTGTGTGCTAGCAGTGAGGCCCCAGGACATCTGTCCTAGCTGGAGGAGTTCTCAGAGCTACCCTGGCCTTTTCTCCTGGGGTATTTGTTTTGTTTTTGTTTTGTGATACAGGGATGGAACCCAGGACCTTGTGTTTGCCAGGCAGGTGAGGTGCCACAGAACTACATCCCCAACCCTAAGGGGTTTTTGTTTGTTTGCTCCCAGAAGTATTTGGTTTTTAATACTTTGCAAGTCTGTGGCCTCTGTGACATCTTTAACAAATCTTGGTGCCAGAGAGGAAGACATAGGTACCAGGAGAAATGGCTCTGGTCAGTAGGGCTCCAGGAGTAAAAGCTATGGTCCTGCCACCTGAGAGAAGTCCCTGCCGCAGCCCATCTGTAAGTACCTAGCCTGCCACATTCCTCGCGCTTGGTGAAGTACTTGAATCCATTGGCTGCTCGCCGCTCAGCCTTCTCATGCTTCTTTATATGCCATGGCAACTTAGTGGTGATGTTGGTCACAAAGTAGCAGCCGGTCCGGAGGCAGTGGTAGTGCCCGCGCATCCGGAACTCACAGTGCTGTGGAGAAACACAGGAGGCTCAGGACTGGTAGTGATTTCCAGAGCTCTTGCCATCCCAGGCCTCTGGCCTGTGGCAGGCCTTTTGTACTGTGTTCTTCCACAGTCAAAAAATAGAAAACACAACTGTATAAAGACGTTTCACATATTAAAAAAAGCAGTATGTCATCCTACCTAATAATTTTCTAATCCCTCACTAATGTCAAACCCAGAGCAGACATCACTAATCTATTTTAGCACTTCTTCCCAGTATGCCCAGACCTAGGCAGACATCACTAATCAATCCATCCTAGCCCTCTTTCCTATATGGCCAGACCTAGACAGACATCACTAATCTACCCTAGTACTCTTCTCTATATTGCTAAACCTAGCAGACATCATTATTGTATCCTGGTAGTCTTTTCTGCACATTCAGACTTTTATTCCAACTCCTCAGATATCCCCTACCAGTTCTGTCCTTACTGTCTGGGCATGGATAATTCTATCCATTTATTTACTCATGGGCCTATTTTAAAATTCTAGGTCTCTGGAGAAAGGGCACATAACTAAGGCCAGGATGAGTAGGGTAGGAAGGATGTCATGTTCCCAGTGGCTGAACAGCATTTAGTCTCCACTGGGGAATGGGGCTGAAATGACAGATCTCAACAACTTAGCACCGATCTGGTCTCCTGCTAGGGGCCAGGGGCAGACAGTTCTTTTCAGAGTCTGATGGAAGCCAGCTTAAGAGTGTGA
This sequence comes from Petromus typicus, assembly GCA_004026965.1. Lineage (NCBI taxonomy): Eukaryota > Metazoa > Chordata > Mammalia > Rodentia > Petromuridae > Petromus > Petromus typicus. The sequence goes on along the minus strand of PVIR01000895.1, from coordinate 111,357 downwards.
AAAACAGAGTCTCTGCCAGGAGGAGTCTGTGCTGGGCCCTGTGACCCCGCCCCCGCGCCCCCCCCCCATCACCCTCTGCCCACCACACTGACCTGATTGGGACAGAGACACTGTAGGGAATAGTAAGCGAACTGGTCTCGCACATTCACCAGGCTATTGTTGGGGTTGATGTGGTCCAGGCAGTGAGATTCAGCCTTGCCAGAGGTCTTGCAGACGTATTTGCAGTTTCCAAAGAGACAGTGGAAGTGGAACTTGTTGGCATACTTGCAGTCCGTCGCGAGGCAAGGATCGCTGGAAGGAAACCATAGCCCAGAAGGTCATTGACATTTCGAAGCCCTCCCTGACTTCGTGCATTGAGGTTCACTCTTCAGTCACCAGTGGTGCAATCAAGAGGAATGGCCCTGGGCTAGGTCTCTTACCCAACAGGCTGATTCATCCAGAGACTACAGATCCCAGCATGCATCCTTGCCTCCTTTTAGGCACTCTGCCTACTGCCTAGGGATTGCAATGTGTAGGGTGCCCAGAGCATTGCATGCTGGGACATGTAGTTTCCACAGCCACACCTTGAGATTATAGATAAAGGTGGCTGCAATACCTTCTTGGATATGAAAATAAGGGATGGTGTTGCCAGCCCTGGCAGCATGCCAGAGAGGGCCTGGCTGGCATGGCATGGCACTACCTTAGATGTGTCTGACTGACAAATTGCAGGTGGGTGGGGCAGCCCTACTCGGAGGTGCTGCCACTGTGAGCCCTCAGCATGTAAGAACGTGAGCCCGGTGTCAGGCACTGCTGAGGCTCACAGCTGCCGGGACCTCCGGTCATCTGAGGCCCATGGGACCACCCACTCGGACAGTCCAGGAGTGGGAGGAGGGTAGGGGCTGGTGGCAAGTGCGTAGGGAAGTGCTGGGCCTGCTCGCAAGGGTGGCTGGGCCAGGGAGCTGAAGAGGGCTACGGAAGCATGCCAGGCTCCAGCCTTCTGTGCTGGTTGTCCACACGGCAGTCCCGGAGTAGACCCATGGTGAGAAATCTGCCCAGGCCCAGAGAGCTAAGAAGGCTGCCACTTTAGTGAGGGGAGGCAAAAGGGACCGAGAGGCACTCTGGTCCCCTTCCAAACCATGGGCCCAGTCCCAGGTGCTCAGAGAGGGAGGACAGCTGCCACTCAGGCGGTATAAATAATCCAATTTATTACTTTTATTGAGAACAGGAAGCCCCACACATTGATACAAAGTCACCGTTCTCACCACAAGAAGCCACCACCATTCAGTGAGGAAGGTCCCTTCTAGACCCCTTGTGGGTGGGTGCAGGCCTGAAGGGGCCTAAGGCCTGGCCCCCATGGCTTCCATGCCCTGCAGACTCAGCCTGGGTATGAGCCCCAGTGGAGCCCGGCTAAGGCACTTCGAAGGAAATGCAGACCCCAGTGCTGGGCTGGGAAACCACTCCCTGCCCACCCGGCCTCGGCCTCGCTGGAGCAGTGGCCGCTACCACCACCATCCCCACCTGCTGGCTGCTCAGAAGCAGGGAGTGAGACGCAGGCAGCAGCAGCATCTTTGGTTAGAAGGATGTGGCCCAGTGGCCACGTCCCAGAGGCTGGGGATAGCCAACGCTAACTGCAGGGTGAGGAGCAGGGCCTCCTCACTGTCCTTGCTACACCCACTCCCGAGACACACAGGGACTCACTTCTCCTGGAACTGGAGGAATCCGGGTTTGACCTGGGGCTTGGCGTTCTCTAGAGAAGTCGTCGCCAAGGGTGAAGCGGGCAGGTGAGGCACTGACGCGGGCATCTGAGGCATCTGGGGTATGGTGGAAGCCAGCTGCTTCCAGGCAAGCAGTGTGGGGGTGGAGGGCACCGAGGCTGGGTTGGGAGTGGGCCCCTCCAGAGAGGACCCCGGGACTGTGGTGCCAGGGGGTGCTGGAGGGGATGAGGGTGCCAGGAGCGGTTTGGTCTCAGCAGCAGAGGCGGGGAAAGAAGCCTCTGCATTTCCTTTAGCTGTTCCTCCCTCTGTCCGGAAGTGGAAGCTGGGGAGCAGAAGAAGGCGTCTCAGGTGGGGCATCAGTCAGCCCTTCCCTGGCTGCACGCGCCTGGGAAGAGCCGCCTGTGACCCCATCACAAGCCCAGGCCTAGTGTCCCTGCCCATCCCCCACAGCTCTGACTGTCTCTCATGATCCTATCAGGACAGGCATTGAGGACACATGGCTACGTCCTCCAGCTCTGCACCTGGACTCCCCGCTTGGCTGTCTTCCTTTTGGTGATGTACCTGTGTTCTGAGCTCCTACATTCTTGTGTGTGTGTGCACACGCGCATGTGTAGGGCCTGCCTCGTGATGCCCCTTCCTTCAGAACTTGTGCCAGGGTTCACAGGTGGGACCTTCAGTATTCAGCAGGCTCTTATGTGGGCCAGCGGCTGGGGATGCCTGTCTTACATGTCTTACACGTTTCACACAAGGTCTGAGTCTAGTTATAACCAGTGGTTGGACTCACAGTTTTCTAACTCCACAGGATTTACAAATTCATCTATTTTAGGTCACGGGGAATCTACAGATGCCACGTGTGGCTGGAAAGGCCTTGGCCTGCTTTAGGGCCGAGCTGAGCCCCTTGTTGGGATCTGGGCCCCTCTGACCAGTCTGATGGGCCACCTGTGGCTAGACTGTGGGCCACTCCCCAGTGCCAGCACCACTGTTGCTGGCACTCACGGCCTCAAGGTAAAGTCAGTCTGGGAAGGCTCTGGGCACGTGGCAGGAGGAAGGGCAGCCAGCTCCTTGGGGCAGCTGTCTCTGCACCCAGTCTGGCACAGAGTGCCACGGGAGCCTCACTTAGCCTAGAGCCGGGATAAATGGGCTCTATTTAAGTAGGCCCTGGAACTACAGGATCCCCCCACTCACTTTGCATGCTTGATGGCCCCGTCCAGGGTGCTGAAGAGGGCCCCGCACTCTTCCACCACGCAGTGGAAGTGGGCCTTGTGGAGGAAGTCACACTGGGCATCACAGAAGTCCTTGGTTCCGAACCTGGTGGGAGCAGCCAGCCAGTTAGAGGACCTGCGAGGTGGGGCCAGCCTGGCCATTGGTGGGCCCTGCCCTCCCTGCCTCCCTCCGCAGGCCTCACCTGCGCAGGTACACCTTCCAGGGCTCCGACAGCTTCTCTTGAACAAGAGCCTTCACAGCCTTGCCCAGGAAGGGCGAGGGCTCAGCCACGGGGCTCCCCTCTGCTTCCGCTTTGATGTTCAGCAGGCCGCCAAGGCCAGGGTTGCCCTGAGACATCTATAAGGACAGAGACTGAGCTTGGGGCCGGGTGACCCTTAGACAGACCTGCAAAGCACGGCTTTGGCTAGAGAAGGGCCCTGTCTGAAGGGCTGGGCCCTGGGAGACGCAGGACCAGGCCTGTCCTCACAGCCCCGTGCTGTGGGAGCCATCATTCAAGCCGAAGCCGCCACTCCCGGCGCACAGAGCAGCCCGTCTTCCCCCAGACTTTGTGGCTCCCTGGTTATTTTCCTGCCAGAAGGTTTTGAAAAGAAGTGTAGAAGGAGGAGGGACGGGGCGCGGGGGGTGGGGGGGAACCCCTACGAGTTCCTTGAGAACAAGAGAAGACACACAAAGGAGGAGTAGGGAGGGAGAGAGGCTCCCAGGGAAGGGGGAAGAGCACATGAGCTGGGGCAGGTGGGAGGAGAGGCGCTGTGGAGGCAGCGTCCCCTGGACCGCGAGGAGGCTGCTGGGCCTGCAGCGAGGGGGCGGCGGGGGGCCTGGCCCCAGGCGGGGGGCCTGGGCCTGAGACCCACCCAGAGGCCAGCCCGGGCTGCTCCCTCTTCACTGGTCACTTGTGTACAGTAACCAAATTAATCTTGCTGCAGTCAAATTTATCATGTGAAGGGGAAAAATATATTTGAGATGATGTATAATTTACAAAGACCCTGCATTATTTAAAATAAATATTCTGGAGCGACCTCTCCGGAAGGCATCCGAGACCATTACTCACCCCGAAAAGTGGAAATTGATGCTTTGCTCCCACTTTAGTCTCCCCCCACCCCTTTTTAAACAAACAAAAAAATAGATATAAAATAAATAAATAACATTAATAACTAAGGGCAAGAGAAGTTAGAGTGCTCCAGAAAAGCCTTTGGAGCCCTCCATCTGAAGGGAAAAAAAAAAAGGTGTCAGAGGCTGGAATATATTTCTTCAGCCAGTTCATTAAATTAATTTGTAAGCAGTGGCTCTGAAATTATATTCGATGAAAAATGGCCTCAAAATTTAAATGGTACAAACTCATCTTATTAGAGGGAAAACATTAAAAAACAAACACATCCCCCCACCCCCCAGCACAGCTTTAATTTCTCTGGGTGGGGGAACCGGAGGCATGTGATGGATGGTTCTTACCTTATTCATAAGCGAGGATAAAAGAGATGAATTTGCCGGGACTGTGTGGCCATTTGATTCATTACTAGAACACACAAACCAAGGGGCTTCAGCTCAGACATCGGGGTACTGAGTCCAGCGGGCCACCCTTCCTGGCCAGGCACTGCCCTGCCCAGCCCAGCCCCAGGGGTCAGCGTGGGGCGCTGCAGCGGGTCCCCTGTGGGGCGCGAGCTGGCCTTGCCTCACCTGGGCTCCTTCACAGTCAGGTCAAGACTGCGGTCCTGGGCAGCCTCGTGCGGGCCGGGAGCACCAGCACTCTCACCGGCACTCTCCTGCTTCACCTGGGCCGGGGGGAACCTGGCAGGGGTGGCCTGCTGCCCGCTTCCTGCAGGGGACGGGAGGGAGAGGAAGATGGCTCAGAGGGGCTCAGGCTTCCCATACCCCGATTCCCCCAGGCAGGGATGTGGCTGGGTGGCCCAGGGGACCCCAGGGAGGCCTAGCTGCTGGTCAGCAGTTCTCCCCACTGACGAGATCACTTGTGACGCTTACCCCTGTGTGGCAATTCTTCAAGTGATAATTATTGCAAAATTATGTCAAAGTCGTCCTGGCTCAGGGCCTCCTGGAGAAGGGCGGGGGGCTGGGAGGGGGCTGGGTGGGGGGCGGGGGGCCCCTTCATTTTCTCCAACAACTGTCACAGTCGATTTGTGGGGCTGCCGCTTAAGCTTTTATTAAAGACTCTGTTAATGCTGAGGGAAAGTGGCAGATCTGGACTGGGAGCGGCCCCTCCTTGGTCCCTGGCCCGCTGTTGCCGGGGCGACGGCCCTGCCTGCACTGAGCATGCCCATGGAGGCATCTGCTGTGTCAGGGCTATGGAGGCTGACGGCCAATCAGGGTGGTTCAGACTGTGTGACCTCGCCAGTCAAGCTGTCCAGGGCAGAGACTCAAGGCCCGCCCCTGGCCGCCAGGCCTGGTCAAGAGGGAGATGAGCAGGAAGAGGCTGCAAGAGGCTGAACGGAGTAGGGCCAAAAGAAGTTGCTGACAGGAGCGTGTCCACCGAGCCTTGCTCCACAATCCCCAAGTGACTGAAATATTAATTTGCCCCAAGGCGCTACAGCTGACAGAGAGCTGCTTCACAGACAGCAAGTGGCATTTTATTAAAAATAAAGGAAATGTACCCCCCCCTCGTTTGACCTTTCTTTTTGGGGAAGGAGATCTGTCTAAGGAAAAGAAGTACTTGACAGTCTGGCCACAGAGCCTGCTGTGGTCCTGGAGTAGCTCCTGTCCAACCCAGAGGCCCGGTGGGCAGTGGCCAGCAGGACCCTCCCCAATCCTGCAGTGGATGCCGGCTCCTCCAAATTGCCAGCTGGTATATGAGTGGCCCTCTGGAGTCCACACTCCAGCAGAGAAGTCATTTGTCTCTTGCCCCTGGGGAAGAGGGCCCAGTGTAGGCACCCCGGAGACTTGGGACCCTCTGTCTCGGCTGCTTCTGTGATGGTCTCAAAGGGGAGCGAGCGTCCAGCCAGCAGCCAGAGTGCTGAGGCCTTGGTGTTGACTTCACCCTTGCAGTTGTGTGCTGGGGACAGAGCGTCCTCACTGTCCCAGCAGCTCCACATGCAGGGCTTTTGTTTGTCCTCTTGCCTACGTGTCCCCAGCACCAGCTCAGTGTCAGCCCTCAGGAAGCACCTAGCAAGCAGCCCTTAGCAATCACCAGTGGTTGTTGAATGAATGAGCCACATCCCAGACTGAAATCTTCACAAAGACCAACAACTGTCACAGTGCAATACTGATTAGCCAGCTGGGGAAACCAAGGGAGAGAGGAGAGAGGGAAATAGGAGAACAAAATCAGCAGAAAGCAGTGGGGGGAGGGGGGGGAGTGCGAAAAAACAAGAAAGAGACAGAGAAACAGAGAGGGGGGAGAGGGAGAGATGGAGAGAGAGAGGGAACGCCAGGAGAGCTCACAGTGAGCAGTGTGAGGCGGAAGGGGGGACTCTGGCTCCCAACCTACGCTGCAAGCACAGCACACGGCCAGGCGGCTGTGGGAGCTGAGGGAATCAGTCGCCATGGGGCGTCATCACACTTGCCAGCTTAAACAGTGCAGAGCACAGGTTCTTAGGCCACAGAGCTCTACCTGGGAAGAGCCTGGAGAGGCTCCGCCTGGAGGGGCGGAGCCACCTGCCACCGGGCTGACTTGTCCGTCTCCAAGTCCACTGGAGGTGGCTGGAGCAGGGGGCCACCAGGACACACTGGCACCCCTGGAGGTGGGGACTCTTGCCCTGCTTCTGGGGGCTTGGGCCAGAGTGAGGCGCTCCAAAGAGGAAATAAACAGGATGGAAAGAAGGGGTGCTGTTTGGTGGGAGACTGTGGTGTAGGCTCCCAATGCCCAACTCTTCCCATACTCCTCTGCTCTGCAGCCTGAGCCCAGGCAGTGACTGGGGTCTACAGGGTGCTTGCTTCCTGGGGAGTGCCCAGCCTGCTCACCTGGGTCAAAGGTGGCAGAGGGCTTGAGGGCGGCCGCAGCCAGTCTGGCCATCATGGGCGAGATGAGGCCTTTGCTCGCCGAGATCCTCTCCATGATGGAGGCAGGGGGCACCGGGACAGAGGTGGCAGCTGCTGGGGCCGAGTCTCCAGCTCCTGAGGCCACCAGAGTGGGCGTGTCAGGGGCTGCCGATGCTGCTGCCCCAGATGACATGGCACCCAGGAGGCTGGGGGTGCCCACAGGCAAGGAAGCACTCCCCCGGCCAGGAAGGAGAGGGAAATAGGGCGCAGTGGTGGGTAGGCCTGAGTTGGAGAGGGCCAGTGCCAGTGGGATGGAGCCAGGCAGGCCCTGGGGCAGAAGCCCCGAGACCTTGCTGTTGGGAGGCTTGGTGGCACTGGGCACAGCCTCAGTGGTGGTGGCGGCGGCGGCAGCGGCGGCCAGCGACGCGGAAGACTGCTGGCTGGTGGGGGAGGCACTCAGGCTGGAGTTCTTGCTACTCAGGGCCGAAAAGTCAACCAGGTCATCATTGCTCGACTCCTCATGCTCCGTGTCCTTGGCGCCCAGCAGAGAGGGCGGCAGCCCCAGCACGCCGGAGGAGCGGATGTGGCGGCGCTCGTGCTTGCGTTTGTGCGAGGTCATCTGGCTGGTGGAGGTGAACGTGAAGCCACAGCCGGCGCGGATGCAGTGGAAGTGGTTGGTGGCCTTGCTGTACACGCAGCCCTCATACTTGCACTCCTCGTACTTGTAGAACTTCTTGAAGCCGTCCTTGGCATAGGCGTCGTCCTTGATGTGGTAGCTCTTGTGCTTCTCAATGTCACACTTGTTCTTGAAGGTGAACGTGCAGCCAGGACGCCTGGATGGGGCAGAAGCCTGTTACGGAGGCTGCACCCCACGCCCTGGGAGGGATGGTCCATTGTGGACGAAAGACCACAGCTGGAGAGTCGGCAGAGTCCCTGAGCAGCCCTGGCCACCTGCAGGCTTGGTGCCCCACCTCTGCCCTCCCGAGGGGGCGCCCGCATCGCTGCTCACCTGCAGTGGAAGTGTGTGGTCTTCTGCCCATAAAACTGGCAGTCGGCTGTGCCGCAGTCCTCAGTGGCCCGGAAGCGCTGGAAGCCGTCGTTGATGAGCTGCGTGTTCTTCTTGTGGAAGTTCTCGTGGGTCATCACGTCGGACGTGCTGGTGTACACCTTGTTGCAGCCCACCTGAACGGGCCAGAGCCGTCAGTTGGGGGTGGCAGCCGGAGTTCAGGGAGTGACCAGAGCCACAGGCTCCCTGCTCAGGCCCCGTCACAGTGAAACCTCATTGCCTCCTGTCCCAAGGCCCCCAGCAGAACACCCAGCAGGGCAGGGATGGACCTGCCCAGACCGAGGCCAGGGCTGCTCTCAGGGCCCAGCACTTTGGGCTAGAGGTGAGGGCGCCTCACTAGGCAAGACCTGAGCTCTGCATCCCTATCTGCGGCCCTAGGCCGAAGCCCATGGGGGTGGGCAGGGCTGAGCCCTGGAGGTCACCTTTAGCTCCGGACTTGCTCAGTGGATAGTTCTTGGGCACAGGGCCCTCCCACCCACCCCAGCTGGGCCAGGCAGGCAACGTTGCCATATTGAGTAAAAAGCAGTGGCTTCTAGCACCCTTGACGGCTGGGCCGTGCCAGTGTCTGCACCATCTCAGGCCCAGAGGGTGGCCCCCCTTTCCTCGTGCCCAGGTTGCTCCACGGAGGCCATAACAACCCCTGACAAATATGAGGGAGGTGCGGGGGCTGCTATTTGCAACCCAAAGTCGCTCCTCTTGGGTCTGACACCTTGAAAAAGCCCAGACTCTGCATGGCATTAAAACAAAGAATTAAACAAAAACCTCCTCAGGAATCATTCGCAATGCTGCTCTTGGTGTTAAAGCCTGAAAAATGTTGGTCTGTATAAACAGCTCACTGAATTTCCCCGATACCAAGTATGGCCACAGGGAAGGCCCCGCCCAGGCCACCAGACACTGCCCATGCCTGAGCCCCCAGGACTCTGTGCTCTCCAGCCACCTCTGCGCTGGACAGGAGGAAGGGAAACTTCTGGCCTCCCCAGACACTGCCCACAAGGCAGCCCTACCCTGGACTGAAGGGTTGGGGGGAAGGCATGCTCTCGAGTGGGCCCAGAGGCTCTGGCGGCCTGGGCCCTCAGGCACAGTGGCGGGAGTGAGGTGGTGGCACCTGCATGCAGTGGTAGTGGGTGCTCTTCCCGTTGAGGTGACAGCCGTGGTAGTAGACACTGCAGTCGTCCAGCGGGCTGAAGCGCATGAAGCCGTGCTGCAGAGAGTTGTCGCGCTTCTTGTGCATGTTGTAGTGCCGGATCACATCCTGTTTACTCGTGAACCTCTGCCAGGAGAGCACCCAGTTGGTAGGAGTCTGGGCCCCTATCCCGTGTGCCGCAAGTGCCTGGACCAGGGGCTGGCCCGGAGGCCCTTGGGTCACCCTATAAATAACACTGCTCAGGGCTGAGGCAGCGGTCTGCCTAGTTAGTTCTGGCACGCTGAGCCTTGGCCAGAAGAGTCGTAAAGGCCAGGGAACCAAAAACTCTTCCTTGACCTCTCCCTATGTCCCCACATGCCCACCCAGAGCGCTGATGAGCAGAGCAAGCCCCAGTGTCCAGGGCTCTGATGGATAATGGTGTGTCCTGCCCAGGGAACCTGCGGGTGATGCCAGCAGACTGGGCTCCCTGTGAGACCAAGGGAACAGCATGTGTAGACACGGCAGCACAGCTCTTCACTAGCTCTGCACCTGCCAACAGCAGTGAACACTCTCTGACCTCAAGTTCCCATCTTAAAAATGGAGAAATAACAACCCTGGAAGGGCCTGGCAAGAGCTGGTGGGCTCACGTGTACTAGCTGCCTGGAATAGGCCTTGGTCGGTGCGCGACTCAAGGACCAGAGACCTAGTGTGATTTTCCCCGGGACATCAAGCACTGCAGACCCAATCGGCAGCTTTCTCAGTAGGGACTGGGAACAGGGACAGGCTGGGGGCGCACTTCGGTGTGAGCCAGGCCACACTGGAAGCTGTACTCTACCTGCACAGGCTAAGCCCCACCCCATCCAGCAAGAGCCTCCATGCCATGCTGGCCGACTGCAGCCCTCACCTGGTAGTTACACTCCGGGTCCAGGCAGTGGTAGTGTTCACGGTACTGATAGGCGCAGTGGATATGGCCGCAGTGCTGACTGCCCGAGAACCTGAAGAGACATGGGTGGGTTAGGCCCCTCACCCAGGGACAGCCTTGGGGACAGCTCTTCCTGGGCCCCAGGCCCCGGAGATGTGCTGTCGGGGTTCATAGGGTCTGAGTGGGGATGCGAGGGGACAGGTAACACAGCAGAGGCCTGGGGATGCCAGGGCCATGGATGGCCTTTCAGAACTCTGGCATCTGCCCGAGAGCGAGTACCAGGTGAAGAGAAAGAAGCTGGGAAGGACACCAACAGCGCTGTGGCAGACTACGGCCTTGCTGCAGGTCATGGCCTGATCAACCCGGACCTCCCCAGCTCTGGCAGGGAGGGGATCCAGGCAGCTGAGAGGTGTTAAAGGGCTCTCTCTGTTCCGGGCTTTTCCTGACACTTGAAACAGTCCAGAGTTATGAATTTTTAAAGCACAGCATCTGTTTGGTTTCCCGTGGTAGGGAGCTAGCTCTTCAGCTAAGTGTGAGCCAGGAGCCCCAGGCTGCCTGACCACTGCAGCCTCCTGGGACGTGGGTCCCTCTCAGACCCAGTGCTCTGGGGCGGTTCTCCCAGCCAGGTGGGTTCGCAGACTCAGGGAGAGGAAGCCACGAGTGCTGTGGAGAAGGTGCCTCTGGCCCCACCACGAGAGAGGGAAGAGCAGCCTCACTGGGGGAAAAACATTTGCAAATAAATATTTAAGCCAAAGCTGCCAAAAGGGCCATCTGCTGAGGCACTAATAATAATGATAGCAATAATAATAAAAGAGAAGAGGAAGAGAGTAAAGCAGAAGAGACTGAACGACGAGGGAGGCAGAGAGACAGAGAAGGACCGAAGGAGGACAGACGCCAGTGGGCATGGCCCCTTCCACGTGCTGTCCATGGTGCCCCAGCCCCAGGGGGCCCGGCCTGGAGGGCTGAGGACGGTCTTCACTGGCCGATCTCACTGCCATGGGCAACGGGGATCTGGTGTCCAGTAATGGCGGGCTTTGTTGGAGAGAGGCTGGGGCCACGTCAAGAGCCTGCCTGCCCGCACACTTCTCAGCCCACAGCCTTCGCTGCCATCTGGCCACGGTCCCGTGTGAGGGTAAGGCCCAGGCTCTCAGGTTCCTCCCGTACCCTGGCTTTGCCTGGGGTACGAGATGCTCAAGTACTGTGCGGGCTGGTTCACACCAAAGGGCGGGTCTGAGATGGCTTGCAGGGTGTGAATGGGTGGGAGCAGGGAGAGGCGGACCCTTGGCCTTAGTGGTGAGAGGTACATGTATGATCCCTCCATCCCGGGCATTGCTGGCTCCGCCCACTTTTTCTACACATAGCTTCCTCCCCAGGGGCCTACCTGGCAATATATTTCTGGTAAATGTTTACATCTTCGGTGACAGCTGGTTTATCTGTGGGCAATCCGTTCCTGGTGAGACACACAGGGGACAGCTGATTAGCAGATGGAGGTGGCCTCTGCCCCAGCAACTTCTGGTGGGCAGCTAGCTACCTGCCTTGGGCCTTGGCCCTTCTCTTGGCTCTGTAGCACTTGGGGGGGCACTGCTGAAGTCTCTAGGCAGAAGGCTGGCACAGGCTCAGTTAGCCCGACTCTGATGAAGGCTTCAGGGTAAGGCCTAGAGTCCACCAGGGTAAAAGCCTCCAAGGCCAAAGCCCAGTGCGCTGGCATGCAGGGAGGAGTACCAGGCACCCAAGGCAGGAACAAAGGAGAAGGTGGGTAGCACTTGGCAAAGTGGGGGGGGTGACTCACACCCTCAGGCCACCATCCCGCCTGGATCTGCCCCTGGGCTCTAGGCATTCACATTGCTGCAGTGCAGGAAGGGCTCCAAGGAAAGGTCTCACACAGGTCTCTGCCCATGACCTGGGCCAGAGCTCAATTTCTGGTTAAGCTGAAAGGCCATATACACCAGGAAGCTCAGCCTCCTACCTTCTTTTTCCTGCCTCCTCCATGGCCCAGTCTCAGCCTGGGAGCTAGGGCCCCAAAATGGACCTGGGCACCCCACCCAGGGTGGGGCTGTCTTGGCCAGCCACAGCCTGCACCCAGTCCGTGTGGCAACATGACAAGGGGCAACAGTGGCCTTTGATATGCAGGTTGGAAAATGAGCAGTCCATACTGATGCCTGGGTGTGCGACAGTATGTGAGAGTGCATGGGGGAGGAGTCGTGTGCAAGCATACGCACACAGGAAGAGTGGTTCCCCAGTAAGTGCATGTTCATGTGTGTGAAGAGGTGCCCAGGAGCCTGGCACGAGTTTCCGGCCACATGAGGGGATGTGTCCACTCTGGTGAACATCACAAGAAAGGAGCGGGCCTCCCAAGAGCACCTAGTCCTGCCCCAGGGCTCGGTGGCAACAGGGTTGGGGAGCGCCTTACTTGACAGTGGAGACGGTCCCCGTGGTGATGGAGTCTGTTTTGGAGAAGGTGGACTTCAGGTACTCAGGCGTGTTGAAGGACAGGGAAGCAGGTGGTTCGGGCCCTGGCCCAGGGGCGCTGGGAGCACTGGGCACACTGGCGAGGGGTGCGGGAGCCAGGCTCGGGGTGGAGGGAGCCTTGGTGGGGCCAGGCTTCTGGATACCCCGGACATCATACTTGGAGGGCCGGCCCACCTTGCCGGTCTTGAAGGCGATGGCCCCGCCCATGTCAGGACTGCCCTCCCCAGGTTTGAAGAGATGCAGGTACTTGACATTCTCCAGGTCATACTTGGATGGCTTCTTGTAGGCGCTCCCGTTCTGGGGCCGCAGGCTCTCCCCCGTCTTCAGTTTCTGGATGAAGAAGTCATACTTGGAGGCACGAGCCACCAGGTTCTGCATCTGGACGCTGCTGTGTGACGGCAGGGGCAAGATGGTGGCCTTGGTCTCCAGGTGGGTGGTGTTGCTGGGTAGCCGAAGGCTGGGCAGTGGACCTACCACGTCCTTGCCCACCCGCTCCTCAGCCTTGGTGCCATGGGCCGGCCAGGAGAGCTGCTCCCCAGCCTTGAGCTTGCGGATGTACTCCTCATACTTGGAGAACCGCGCCCGCTTGCTGAGGGCGTCCTCTGAGGCGGGCGGCATGGAGGAGGTGGCCGCCTCAGGAGTAGAGCCTGCATGCAGCTTCTCAAAACTGATCTTCCTGGCGAGCTCGTCCCTTGTGTTCTGGTCGTCATAGCCAAACATGCCAAGGAACTCAGTCATGGTAGAGGCCGCATAGTCCCGCAGAGAGGAGGCTTCTCCTTCAGGGGGAGAAGAGAGGTGGGTCACATCTGGGAAGGTACAGGAGGCCTCCACCGTGAGCCCTATCCCTAGAGGGAGGGGCCCGTGTGGGGAGGGGCAGGGCAGGACATGATCTATGGACATTTGGCTCACTTGTTAGGTTTTACGACTCTTAAATTAATTTGTTTTAAAAAAAAGTAATTAATACTGGGGTAAAATAAAACGAGTTCATCAATGCCAGGAAAATCAATTTCCTAAATGTTCTGGCCGATGGCTTTTCAGTACATTAAACAAAGTTTCATAAATGTCTCCGCTCTCTTGCCTTGGCCTAATATGAAAGGGAAGTCATCTTATTGGAAGTAAGGCCAGATCTCAACCTGCCTTCTGGGGCAGGGGCAGCAGCTAGGGACCAAGGACAGGTGGGCATGTGAGTGGTAGCTGGACAGTCAGGAGGAAGCCAGGGGCTGAGGGAGATACTCTGGGCGGAGTGATCTGGGCCTAGCTGGGGAACTTCTCTGATTCCCACAGTGGATCTCCGGGGCTGGCCCAGGGTGGTCCAGGACCTGGCCTCTTGGTCTCCAGAGAGCTGGGCAGAGCAGGGACTGTGTGGATGGATGTGCCCAGCCACTCACTCAGGGCCCTGCAGCCAAGATTCATATTGGGGACAACTTCCAACTCCCTACCTACCCTCTTGTCACCCAGGAGAGCAGGGCAGGGAGAGGCCAGCCCTGGGGGACACATCTACCCTTCCCTCGGCCACACTCATGGCACACTGAGGACCCTGGCATGACCTCACAGTGACTGCACAGACTGGGTCTCATGTATACTTGGACACATGCATACTAGCCCTATACACTCTCATGTACAACATACACACCTGCCTCATGCTCACACATGCTCTCACTTACTACTCATGTATACATGTGATAAAAAATACAGTGGATATTTAAATTCTAAACACTTATTACAGTAAAAGACATATTGCCAAGAACGATAGGATAAGTGTATTTGATGTGAGGAGGAGCATTTTGAGGGGGATGAATAGCGATGCGTCTTTCACTATAATAATCAATTTTTTTCAGTATCAGGATCGAACTCAAGACCTCACACCTACAGGGAAGGAACAGAGCCACTGAGCTAAATCCCCAGCCCAATAATTTTTTTTTTTTTTTTTTGAGACAGGGTCTTGCTTTGTAGTTCAGGCTGGCCCTCAGCTCACTATATAGCCCAGGTGAACCTGAAACTTACAGTAGTCCTCCTGCCTCTGCCTCCTGAGTGCTGGGATTATAGGCATGAGCCACTACGCCCAGCACTGTGGTATATGGTACTGATTGCTGGTGGGCAGGTGTGAGTCTCCATGCTCCGCATTATTGTATGTGGTAACTGGGGATCAAACTCAGGCCCTTGTTCTTGCAAGGCAGGTGCTGGTACCACTGAGCTAAATCCCCAGCCTCCCAATAATTTTTTTTTTTTTTTTTTTGAGACAGGGTCTCGCTTTGGAGTTTAGGCTGGCCCTGAGCTCAGCCTCAAACTCACAGCAATCCTCCTGCCTCTGCCTCCCAAGTGCTGGGATTACAGGCATGAGCCACCACGCCTGGCACTGTGGTATGTGGTACTGGTTGCTGCTGGGCGTGAGTCTCCACACCCAGTATAGGTATGTGGTTACCGGGGATCGAACCCGGGTCCTTGCGCTTGCAAGACAGGCGCCGGAACCATTGAGCTAAATCCCCGGCCCCCAATAATTTTTAAAGTGTAAACATTCACCATATTTTCTTTTTTAAAAATAATATTATATACTCTTATAACTTAAGTATTTGTTTTTGGTTTTTGGTATAGGAGATTGAACTCAGGACCTTGGGCTTGCAAGGCAGGGAAGGTGCCACTGAACTATAGCCCTAGGCCCATATTTTCTGATCTACACACACACACACATGTGCTCACATGCATTCCTACACCCACACTCAGACTTACAAGCTCACGTCCCTAGCGATTTCCCCCAATTCTACAGACACACATGCCTAATCCCCCAGGGCCACACTCAACTCCCCAAAACCAGTCTCAGGATGCAGGAGGAAGCAAGCTCTGTCTGGCTCTTCTTTCTAGGCCCCTCGCCACAGCAGGTGGGTGGCCCCACGCTCATGTCCACGCATATAGCACATTCCTCATTCCCTGAGCATGTTACACAACCGTGTGGCTCAGCCCCGGATCAGCCAGTGAGACCCACAGCCCGAGACACCACGCTTTCTCCTCTGTAGAGATCTTCTCCACAGTCCCATGCTGGGGTTCTACCAGCACCGCCAAGGGAGGGTAAAGCATGATGGGCCCCTCCCCGTGTCACCCAAAACTTCTGGGTCTCCCAGAGTGGGTTTGCTGGAGTGAGTGAGAAAACCATGTGGATGCAATAGAAGGGGCTCTGAACTCCTGGGGGAGGAGCAGTCCTGGGGGGGGGGGCCAGGACTCCACTAGGCGAGGACAGGACAGGCTGTGCAGTGACTCAATGAGTGGACAGACAGCCACTGCCTGGCAGGACAAGCGGGCTGGCCGCTGTCCTGAGTCCAGCCACACAAGTTGGGGGCCCAGCGGGAGGAGTGGGCTCTGGCTGCGGGAGGCAGTGGCTCAGGGACCAGGAAAGGGCTAAAAATAGCTGGAGGCAGCTGAGCCCTCACTATATATGGCAGAGAAACAGAAGGCTCCGAAGGGCAGGCAGCTTCAAGCACGAAGGGGGCCAGACGGGGGTCCCTGAGACAGCCCAGAGTCTTGTGTTCTTAAGCCCCAAGGCCTAGGGAAGGTGGCCTGGCAGCAGGGGCTTGCTGGCTGGTTCTAAGTGCTTAGGGCTGAGGGGCGAGGCCTAGGGATGGAAGGCCATGGAGAGTCCGAGCCCTGAGTCAGGTCTCCCCATCTCTGTTCCCAGGAGGGAAGAAGCTGGAGGTGAGGCTGACTCTATCACCTCACACGGGCAGAGTTCGGTGTGGAGGGGGTGTTGAAGGGACAACAGTCATTGTCACTGTCCCCCTCTCCTCCTCAGGCCCCGCACAATCACCTTGTGTCTGGCAACAGCAAGGGCTTTTCCTATCAGAGGAAACTGAAGGTCACACTTTTCCTCATTGATCTTGCAATGTTTGTTAATTACTCTGTCACTGATGTGGCGAAGGATAATTAAACAGCTCTGTTTATATCTTATATGCATAATTATGTGGCTGCGCAGGGCTCCCCGCACAGGGAGGAGATGCGCCCCTTGCCGCAGGGGGAAGGGGGACAGGGGAACAGGCGGGGAAACACAGAGCTCCAGGGACCAGCCTGGGAAGGAGGCTGGGGCTGAAGCAAAGGTCCCAGACCCCTGGCTTGTCTTGGTGGGGACCCCAGCCTGCCCACCTTCTTGGAAAAGAAAGCTCTAGGCTGCTCTGAGTCCTGCAGACAAGGAGATACTAGAGAGGCTGGGCCTTAGCCGTCTCTTGGGAAGCAGAAAACCAGAAGATCATGTCCAGTGGTCTGGTGGAAAGGGATCTTCTGGCTGGGCCAGGCCCAGAAAGGTCCTGCCTGGGAGGGCCTGGAGACAGAGGTCCAGGGAGGAAGGCAGAGGGAGGAGGTGAGAACAAAGCCTCCTCACAGAATCCTCTAGACATAGACCATGGGGAGGGAGAGCTCACGGGGTTCACCTTGTCACCCACCTCCTGCTGCTCCGGCATGTGCGGCCTGTACTATGGCCCCACATCAGGCCTGTCACTGCAGGTGTGCAAACATTCACCCACTTGCCACTTCTCCCTCTGTGTGCCCATGTGTACGCCACTCTCTCAGGCACATACTCTGTGGGCAGCACCACAGTCTGCTGACTCGGGAAGCTGCTTTTGTCTCTTTGCACCCTGCTCCTAGGGATCCTCGCTCGCTTGGACCAGGAGGTAGGAAGGAAGCATGTCCCTGGACACACTGCCCCTCACCTGGCCTCCCAGGCACTGAGCCCTTTCCAAGCCTTTGGCCTCCACGCCGAAGCTGTACACCTACCTGAAGCCTGCTTGGCACCTGGGCCACTGTTATCCTTTGAGGCTGCCCCGTCCGAGTCCTTCTCTTCCAGGCTGCCGCCATCTTTGGAAGGCTCTTCTGTATGGTCTTCCTCATCGCTGCAGCCCTGGGGCTGGACCATGTAGACGCCCTCGGGTGGCAGCTCCAGGCCCTCTCGGGGGATTCGTCCCAGCACAGGTGTGGGGGCTGGCTCCTCGCTGTACTCCCCATTGACCCACTTCTCGATCACTGCCCGCCTCTTGTCCTCTTCGCTGCGGGGGGCCTGGGCTGCCCCAGACTCAGGGCCACCGCGCTCCTTGTCCCGGGGCCACAGTGGGCTGCCCTCAGCCTGGGCGCTGGCCTCTGCTCCCTTCTCCACCACCACCTGGCGGCTCAGCTTGGCGCAGATGGCATTGAGCTTCAGGCCACCTTTGCGCTTGGCTGCCATCGCGGGCTTGCCTGAGGGTGGGTCGGTGCACCGGGTGCCTTCAGCTGCGGAAATGGAGGGGTACGCGGTGAGAGGTCTGCATGGCATGCATGCCACCCCCTGGACAGACCCCTGAACAGACCCACACCCCCTAAGCCACAGGCCTCCCAGACTGACCATGGTTTCACCAAACTGCCCTGGCACTGCTTGGCATGTGCTTATCTCCCCCACCAGCTGGGGAGTGCCAGGTCCAGCACACAGGTCTTTCTACCATCAGAGACTGGTACACAGTAGATGGCTCAAAATGAATGAATGACTTCAAATGCAAGTTTCTTCCTAGCAGCTGGTTCTTAGAAACATTTCCTAAGCATCTGCCCCTAAAGAGCTTCTTGGAGAGGTGACGCACTGGACGCTGAGGCGCAGATAGGCAAAGGGGCTGAGTGAGGCTGGCAAGTGGCAGTGCTGCACTGCTGGCAGCCTGCTCCACATGTGAGCGTTCTACCTCACCACAGGTCCCTGAGGAGGATCAGCAGACAGCCAGCTTTCAGCCTGTGCCAACCTCTAGCCTTGCTGTCCCAGCAGCACTTGCCTGGCACCTTTTCCATCTCAGCATCTCGTCCCCTGGCAGCTCCTCTGCCAGGCCAGGTGCCTGGGCCCTGTTGACTCTAACCTCTGCCCACTGGGCAGCAGAAGTGTTCCCTTGGCTTCCAGCCACTCAGGGCCCTACAGGTCCTTGTTTTCCTCAGGGTCCCACCCCATCAGGGTCTGTCTGGCCCCGTACAGTCTCCCCAGGCCCCTCGCCACTTCCTATTGCTGCTCCCTTTCCCCTAAGCCTTAGGAAGGGACCATCCGAGCACAGAGTTCCTGTGTCACTGCCCCATAGCCTCCATCCTCCTCCTCTGCCCAGCTCAGACAAGCCTCAGCCAGGACAGGTTGGAAGCACTTAGATCCCTACTGGCAGCGCCCAAAGCTTGCCTGACCCCTGACACGACAGCCCACAGGAGCAGCCGGAAATGCTAACGAGGCTACTTGAGTGCTGCCCAACCCCTCCCGCTGCTAAGCCTGCACTCTGCCTGATGAGGGCACCGAGGGTCCTGAGGGTCAACAAGTGTGGACACACACACACATGTGCACACTGTGACCCATGATCCACCTCTGCCACCCACCTGCCTGTCCAACTACTCATTAGTGACCCCCTACTGTGTGCCAGACCTGTGGTGGAGCAGGGGACAGGGTGGTGCCACGCAGAGGGTGTCAGCTCACATTTTGTGTACAGGGCCCTGCCTGAGTGGCTCCTGTCAGGGAAATGGGTGTACCCCACACAGATGAGAAGGTTAAGTGGGGGGCTCTGCTCCTCCGCTGTGTAGTGAGAGGGGCTTTATGAAGGTGGGTCAGACACCAGAGAATTCACATACCTGGGAGCCCACCGAGAGGCCACCCTGTGCCTGCCCTGGGGGCCTCATCCACAGGCCTGTGCACAGACAACTGTCCCTTAACATTCACAGTGCCCAGTGCACCCAGACACTTGCCTTCTCACCAGCTCTTGGTAAGGATACCAACTCAGTCCACTCCCAGAAAAGGGTCTGTTCAGCCTGCCCTGTCCTAAGCAGTCCGCAGCCCTGCCCAAACTGGATGCCCATTCTACTGATGTTTGTCTGCAGTGCCCAGTCTGTGCTGCCCGCATGCAGATCCCTACACTCTGGCATGAGGCTGCTTCTCGCAGCAGCAAAAAACCCAGCATTCCTGCAGAGCCCTGAACCGCTGGGTGGCCGGCAGGCCCTGTGGCACTTTTCCTCCAATGGGCCTTTGGGAGGGCAGGCCTCGCCACGTCCCCTCTGTCCCTTCCCTGGACAGAGAAGGGAAGGGCAGGAGCGGGGGAGCCTACACTATTTTTACCAGGAGGTAAGCAGCCAAGTGTGTATGGCAGACGGCAAATGAATCTATAAATATTTATCCCAAGGAAGAGGGAAGCAGAAGCTCCCAAGGCTGCACTTGCTGCTGGTGACACCCTCCCAGGCCCAGCCGTCCCAGAGCCTCCCCTCTCCTGTTCTCCGCTGTGTGCAGGGTCTGTCCCATCCGGGAGCCCACCAGCTGTGGTGCAGCTGTATACCCAGGGCCCACCCCCAGCCCCCAGGCTCCTGTGCCTCTGCTGACTCCCCCCACACCTGCCCTCCAGCTGCCGCCCTGCCCCAGCCCACCTGCCTTCCAGATGTTGCCCTCCCTCTGACTCTACTGCTGGTCCCCAGGGTGGAGGTGGAGGAGGCGCCTGAGCCTGGGATGGAGGGGCAGGGGCAGTGGCAGGGCTTATGACTATGAGTGGCAGCATGTGCAATGCGAGGGCAGCGGGAAGGGGGCATGTGTGAGCTGCGGGCTGCCTGCCTGCTGCTGTCTTCCCGCGCCCCCACGAGGCCTGGCTGCTGGCCCCTCCGTCAAGGCCCTAGGACCTGCAGACTACCCCACCCCTGTGGTCTGACCCCAGACTCCTGTCCGTGTAAACATTCCTTTGACTTTCTTCCCTAAAATATAAACGCCGTGGCCAGGCCTCAATGGAAGGAAGCCATCCGTCCCTGGCCCTGTCACTGCCCCTTTCATCTCCTTCCCGCCACCAGCCTGCCCGCTGCTCTATTTACACTAGACACTTCCTTTGGGAACAATGCTGCCCAGGAGGCAGCTGGGGGCGGGGATGGGAAGGAGAGGGGACTCCTGTTCTGCTCACCCAGGATGGGCAGGCGGAGGCAGGGAGGGCAGCCTCAGTGGGCCGGGCAGGGAGCCCGTCTCTTCCTGGCAGCCTCCAGCCTCTGGCCCTAGTGGCTCCAGACTTGCCAGGGTGAACCCTGGGAGGTGGCACAGCATGGGTATCGCCTGGCCTCCGGGGTCAGAGCTGTGAGCACATGGCCAGGCTTCTCCATGAGGAAGGGTTGCAGGAGGGAGCCCATCTGTGCCAAGTGCAGGGACTGGCAAGCCAGGGGCTAGGGGAAGGTATGAGCAGGGGACAACAGACAGATGTGGCACCAGGAACCTTCCCCTTCATCCCAGCAAACAGCATCTCCACAGCCACCAAGTTGCCAAAGTTTCCCTACCAGGGCTCCAGACACAAGCTCCTTGCAGGCAGCCCTGTCTCTGAGCTCAGCAGACCCACTGGGGGTGGGGAAAGACAGGTACAAAGTGACTGTCCTATATAGTACAGTGGCCCCCATTTCTGATAACAAACAATGCAGTGAGTAGGTACTACTGAAGCCCCATTTGACAGAGGAGGAAGTTGATCCTGAAACCACAGTCACCCCAGAGCTTGGGCCTACCATGCCAGGAGCTCAGGAAGGCCAGGGCTCAGGACTGCCCTGCTCAGGCTCCTGGGAAAGTTCTGCAAGGTCTTCTCTAACGGGGCTCTATTTTTCCCCTTCCCCATCTCCTCCTCACCCCTACCCCCTGTTCCCACAACATAGAGCCCCCTAAAGTGTTAACTCTGATGGGTAAAATGGTGCAGCAGATTGCTACAATAAATAATTTACTGATATTTATAAATATTCAAATCAGCCAGCTTCAGAAATCGAATGAAGGGAGGGCCTCAGGAGAAGGGGCCCGTTATGGCATGAATCTCATCACTCCAAAGGCTGGGGAAGGCCAGGGCTCCTGCCAATTCTGGGTGAGGAAGGGGGGCTCCTGTAGCTGCACCTGGGCCCCCAGTCCCCTGATCTCCCCGACAGAAGGTGGAGGCAGGAAGCTAAAGCAGTGCTCTTCTCACCTGGCAAGGGCCAACCCGTCCTCCTGCATTCTCAGAGAGGAAAGGCTCGGTGCCCACCGCCCAGGCCCTGGGCTTGGATGGAGAAGCTGTCCTGCCAGGGCGGGGGCAGTCCCAGGGGGATGGGCAGGCCTGGGAGCCCCTCCCTGCCGTGAGTAATGTGTTTTGGGGCTGGGCTGCCTGTCAGATACCAGGCTCCGGGTGCTTTATGGGCTCTGCTTGGTGGCTCTGAACTCCCTGGTAGGAAATAAAGTTCTCCCTGTGCGTCCCTTCTAAACATTTCACTCAGTGGAAACGGTGTTTAAGAAAAATGAGGACATATTTCTTCCTAAGGATGCAGTATCCCCTTCGGGCGGCCTAATGCCCGCTGTATATCAGGAGGTGGGAAGGCAGGGGCCAGCAGCCAGTCCCTTGGGATGGAGGTGCGGCCTTGACTGCTTGCCACCGGGTGGCTTAGAGGTTCATGGGCACTGCCTGGCCACTTTGTGCTGCCCAAGCCCGTGGTGACTAGAACCACATGACAGCTGGCACTTCCTGCGTACTCTGCCCCGGAGCACACTGGGCAGGTAGTCACCTTGGCAATGCCCCAGGATCTCTGCATGCCAGGGGTCCTTCCCCACTTCCACAAAAGGCAACAGTAGTGGCAAGACTGGTAACTGCCCACAGTCACCAAGTCAGCGCTGATGCCTGGCTCGCCGGGACTGATGTCCAAAGTCACGGCCTTATATCCCACACACGCCTCCCGCAGCCTTCCAAGCAGTTGTCCTGAAGTCTCAGAGCTTCCACCTGGCTGACACTTCAGCATTTGAACTTTGTGGACCACAAGCCCCAGTTTGAGGGCACTGTGCCTACCTGTCCGTGCCATGGCCCTGAGCACCTTCTGCGGGCCAGGCCCTGGCTGAGTCCCGAGGCTATGACATGAACAAGGCAGACAGCCCTGGGACTCCCTTACCCTGGCTCTTACGCTGCAGATGTTCATCCAGACAAGGGAGTGAGTGTTTAGAAGACAGCACAAGAGCTACCACTGCGGTGAAGAGCAAGAGGCAGGGGCCGTGCGAGCCGAGCGGAGAGGCTGGCTGATGCCCCTCCCCGCCTCCATCTCCGTTTGCAGTTTCCTCCCCACACGCCCAGCCAGGACTCTCCCCTGGGAGAAGGGTGTCCTCCTCAGCTCTGGACAGAGGAGATGGATGGGAGAGGTTCTGCGGGAGGGAAGAATGGCCGCTGCTCCCCTGGGGTTCCTGGCCAGGTCCCAGGTTCTCAAGAGAGCCACACTGGGAGTGGGTGGGGCACGGCTGCCGGGCCCTAGCTTGCCCCCCTTTGTTTATTTATTTATTATGATTTTTTAGTCCAGTTAAAAGGTTTACTATCCAGACGCGTCTAAGTGGCCTCACTTAGCGTAAGTAACTCTATAAATCAGGGGAACTGTTAGCATCCCCCGCACAGGCTGGCTATCAATCTCCCCCAGGTCACAGCCAAACAGGAAGGGGAGAAAAAAGAGTTACCACCCAAGGGAGATTTAAAACACACACGCCGAGCAAACACACAGACTGTGTGCATGTCTGCGCGCACACGCTCAGGCATCTAAATTTGTACCATCGTATCATACTCACACTGAACACGCGGAGCAGCCCGGAAAATGGAAATGCCGTGTGTGGTCACGGTAACGAACACAAACACAGGTCCTGCCCAGAGGGGAGGCACGGCCAGGCAGGGTATCTCCTGGGTGCCCCCAAGGCCGGGCTTTGGGTGCCCTGTGGCAGGCGCACTAGCTTTCTCTTTTGCACAGCCAAGGAAGGCACTTGGCAGGGAAGAGGGGCCAGAGGAGAGGCGGCAAGGAGGATGCGGACCGCAGGCATGGCGGCGGGGCACACTGTCCCTCTGTGCTCATCGGGGGTCCTTTCTCGCTGTGCCCGGCATCAGGCTCCAGAAGGGCAGCACCATCAGAATGAGTGACTGGCTGCCAGGCAGAGACTAGAGGGCAGAAGTTAGGTGGCCTTTCCAGGACAGCTGCAGAGATGCCCATCTTATTACTGAGAGGCTGAGGCTGTGTGTCTGCAGCCTGGACACAACTCTCATCCCCAGGAAGGGCTCTGGACCTAGAAGGCCCCGTGAGCAACACTGCGGACCGTGCATGGACTGTCGCGGGGGAGGTGGCTCCTGCCATCTCCTCCTGGTCCTGAGGAGGACTTAGGTGAGGCAGCCGAGGGGGAGACCAGCCCAGGCCCACCTCCCCTCTCTGCTGCCGGGAGGCCTCCCTGCTCACTCCGCCTGCCTGCCCGTTGCATCTCCCCATGAACTCTATTTCTCTTTCCTTTCTGAAAACAACTGAGCTGTAAATACTGTTTAACCTTCTCCCCCCTCCCCCCCACCACCTCCTCCCCTCCGCACTATAAAAACACAAATATGCCATAACTCAGCCGCCCGGCCGCCCAGCCTCCAACATGCCCCGCGCCCGGGCCTCTCAGGAAGGTCATTACAAACGACTTTCCGATTCACTGCTCCTGAAATAATTTTGTGTATTAAAACCTGAATCTGCACTTTCTGGGGCCGAAAGCCTCGCTTAATTATGGCGGGTGTCCTTGGGACGGACAGTGATCCTTCACTCGCCAGCCCTCGCTCCAGCCCTCCGCCCGCCAGCCCGCCCCCCTCCCCGGGCCCAATCTGTTTTCAAAGTGTGTCTGTCCTTTATTAAATTGTTTTCTTTTCCACATTATCAGTTGCCATGGAGACCTCATCTCTCGGATTATTTGAATTTCATTATATCTATTGATTTGGGAGCATTTCATCTTTTTTATTGTTTTTCTGTCAATTTTCAAAACGAATAACCATCTAATTTGCGTCAGTGCTGATTATGTTTGTCCCTCAATAGAGGTCGGCAGCTGCGCTGGGGAAACAAATCAATGAAAAACCATCATAAAACTCCCCACTCCAGTCTCCAGGATGTGTGGGTGACATTCCACGCCTGCGAGAGACACACTCATCAGCTCCAACTTCGGCTTCGGTGGCGGCAGCTCCGTTCCACGTCCGCCTCCTTTGGCCTTAATATTTAATTTTGCGATTTGGGGCATTATTAGCAGTGTTTTTATTAGTGCGTGTGCATGTGAGTGTTTGGTGGTGGGCTGGCTGTTTCATTAATTTGTGGGTGAGGCAGGGAAACCCCTGGAGAAGGGCAGGGCAGACAGTGAGGGGAGCGCGGTGGGAAGTGGAGAAGGGGGCACCCCGAGGAGTAGGACAGGGGTCTAGGGACCAGGAGGGACCCAAGGAGGGGGCTGGGAGAGGGGGGATCGAGTGAAGGGGGGAAAGAGGGAATTCAAATTGCTTACTTTGTTGGTTTTTTTAAATAATTTATGCAATTTTAAGCATTTATGTATAAATTTTTTAATAAGCCACCCTGGAGCAGGATGGCCATTAACATCCCAACGTCCTTCTGTCCAATGGGCTGGCGGAGAGGATCAATTTCTGAGAGTACTTTCCCTTTTTTATGACATGATAAAATGCTTTTAAAGCAACTTACACAAATATGGAAATTTTTTCTTTTTCTGTCCCCTCTCCCTTCCCCTAACAGCCTTCTTACCCACCAGGGAGGAGACGGGTGTACACACACACACATACACACACATACACACTCACAAACATGTTCACACTTTCTCTCCTGCTGGGGAGGGGACTGAGGGGGCTGGCAGGGAGACAGTTCTAACTGGAACTAGCCGCCTGTCCTTCTAACAAGGGCATAAACTTTCATTACCCATGCACACAGTCAAAGACAATTTAGGGAAACGCGCTGCTTGGAAAAGGAAAACCTCAGCGATTCGTGGCCCACGCCACCGACACCACCATCTGGGGGCTCTCCCTCTAGCACGAGGGCACCTGGGCCCTGAGCCCCTGGCCATGGCCGGCAGGAGGTGGGGGAGGGCAAGGATGCTTCCCAGGGGTGCTCCAAGTGGCAGGCAGCCAGAGCCACGCAGGAGAGCCAGAGTGCAAGGGTCTGCGTCCGAGGCCAGACCGGACGGTGCCAGCCCTGGGCAGAGGCTGGCCCGGCCTTGCCCTTCCCCGAGGCCACTTGGCTAGCACGGCCCAGCACAGGTCCTTGAGGGCGGGCACAGGGCTCCTTCATTTCTGCCACTCTGCTCCCTGGAGCAAAGCAGAAGCTTGCTGTGTGGATGGACGGAGACAAAACAAGGAAGTAGGCCCTATGGTCATCTGAGGCTCCCCGCACAGTCTTAGGCAAAGTGTCCTTCACTCATCGCCCACTGTGGACGCAGGCCTGGGGCAGAAGCGCCTCTGGGAGGAGAACTGAGGCGTCCTGTCATCACCCCAGGAGACAGAGGCAGGTGGCCCCTCTCCAGACTCAGGGGACCCAGCCTGGCCTTCTGGCTGTGTGGATGGACACTCCTGATGGGAGTCTTGAGGGACTGAGGGTGACTCTGGCTGACACCCCCCAACCTGTTCACAAGCAATGAATGCCAGTGTGAAGGCTGCCCCGCCCCACTCTGCCACTGTGTGACAGTGACCAGCCTTCTGAGGCCACACCTGGGCACCTCAGCTTTGGCAACTTCCAGAGACACAGCCCTCAAAGCCAGTTTCCTTTGCCGGGCACGCCAGGGTGCTGAGGAGATGCTGTGGTGACAAGTCTGGCACAGAGATGTGGAGCACGGGGTGCCTGCCGCTGCCCGATGGTGACCATGGGCAGAGTCCCTTCCCTGGTAACTGTGGACAGCTGCGTGTAGAGGCCAGGCCCTGCCCAGGGGTCAGAGAACTGCCTGGTGCCTGCTGCTTCTCTGTCCCCCAAAGTCCAGCTGTCTCCTGGGCCCTCACCTTCCTGGCCATCTGAGGCTGTGGGTCTTCCCCTGGTGGGCAGCCCGGGAAAGCCTCGGGATGGTGGGACCCTCTGGTGTGGTCAGCAGCCAGACAGCAACCCTGACAAGGCCAGGCCACTCCAAGCCCTTAGTGGGGATGAAGGGGAGCGCCCACCCCGTCTCCGCCTCCTCCTTGCTGAGACCCCCCCAACTGTCATTAAAATAACAAGTTTCTGTTACAATCTAAACATTCCCACATCGCATAAAGGGTTATATTACACCCGAGTCACTCCCGGCCTGTGTTTGCACAGAAAAGCTCACGGCAGGTCCCCCCTCCTGACGAAGTGACTTATTAAAGTTTAAACAGTAATTAACAGAACAATAAAAATAAAGGGATGTTTGGGGAGTCATAGCGCACACAGGGTTTTGGCAGTGCCAGCAGTTTTTCAGTGCCCTGCGCTGGCAGCAAAATGCGACTGTGAAGCCAGGGGGGACAGAGGACGGGCCAGGGTTGGGCCGGGGTTAGGCCAGGGAGACTTGAAGCCCGAAGGACAGAGTAGAAGGAAGGAGTCTGGGGTAGCAGGGTCGGCACAGCATGGGCTGGACAGGTCTGATGCAGAGCCCTGTGGACCAGGGCAGGCTTCAGGAGCCAGCCTGGCCCCAGACATTTCCGGGAGCTCAGTGCCTTGGTCACATCTAGCCAATTCTGGCATGGACCTTGGAGGAGGTGTCAGGTCTCTGGCACCGTGAGGATTATGAGACCCTGCAGCAGTTAATGATTCCTGAAGCTGGACCCCTGCCCCTCTGGACTTCTCTCCCGGCAGGCACCTCCCACCCACCTCCACCTCCGGTGGCCAGGGCACCCTGAGAACTCTCCCACAGCCACTGGCCCTTAGTAAGCATGAGGAAGAACTCGAAGGAAGGGCCTTCCTCTCTGGCTCTTGGACAGGGAGACCAGCCAGCTAACTCCTGTCAGGCCCCACTTGCCACACAGGAGAGATCGCCCAGCCTGCTGGGCCAGGTGGACCTCACTGAAGACCCCTTACTTCCTCTTCCCAGAGCACTAGTTAGCCTGGCCTCTCCTCTTTTCCCACCACAGCTTCTGGTCCAGAAAGTCAGACACCTGAGAGATAAGTCAGCGTGGGAGGGTCCGGGGGAGAGGAAGCCAGGCCTGGGTTTCCTCAAAGCACTGGGGCCACGGAAGAAAAGACAGCAGGAACCTTTGGGTGTGTGCATGTCTGACTGTTTCAGCAGCTTGGGGTGAGACAGGGAAACCCTTGGAGGAGGGCAAGGCAGCTACCATGAGTTGTCTCAGGAGTGGAGACCAGGCTGGCCAGGTGACAGACAAGGCACCGATGGCTGACCCTTAACTTTCGGGCCCTGAGCCGCCCTTTCATGCCTTCCCTCTCCCGGCCCCCCAGGAACCCCCACTGTTGCACGGTCTACTGGGGCAGGGCTGTGCTCCTCAGAGCTTCCTCTGACTTACATCCCCAGTGCCCACTCTCAGGCTTGCTGCCCATGCCTATCACTCTTCTCCCAGGACAGCCACTGCAAAACCAAGTTTTCTCATTACCACACAGGATTATCTCCAACAAGTGCATTTTTAGCACAGCATCCCCAATCCAGGTTCTCCCCACTAGGGCAAAGAGGGGCCTAACACACCTGGAGCTCTGAGCATAGATATCTCCTTTGCATGGCTCCTCAGCCCCCTGTGCCTTGGGTGCCAGCCTGCCCAGGCCTGCCCCAGAGCCTTTCTGCAGGGGCCTCCCTCCTCCGCCTACTACTACGAGCCCTGGACTAGCATCCAGCTCAGACCCGGCCCCTTTTCCAGGGCAGGCGGCCTGCTGTGCCCTGGTGCAGGCCCCAGGCTGGTCTCTTCCTGTCCCAGAGGTACAGACCTTTCTAACCTCCCATCTCCTAGGATAGAGGCTCTGGGCACCTGGTGGGCACAGAGGGCAGAGACTCTGGCTCTCGTAAAACCTATGATACCCAACTATTCTACCCCTCTTGCCAAGGCCCCTGGGGCCCAGGCAGCAGTGTCCCAAGGACCTTCATGGCCCTGTGCTTGAGGATCTATGTCCTGAGGACCTACAGGAGACGGGAGCTTTTCTCCCTGTCCCTAGGCGGAGCTCTCTAGGCCTTCATCCCTGCCCACCAGGCTGGGGGACTCATGGCTGGGGGAGAGTGGAAGTCGAGGCAGAGAGCACTCAAGAAGGACAGGCGATCCTTCCCCAGCTTCCTGCGGCTGTGCTCAGTGGCAAGGCTGCAAGCAACAATGGCGGGAGCTTACACTCCCCCTCGCTGGCTGCTGTGCAGGAGGCAGACTGAGTCACCACCCAGCCCGAGAGCCTGCTGGAGGTGGGAGGTGCCCTCAGGGGTGGGGAAGAACTGGTGGAAGGCAAGGCAGAGGGTGCTGGGGAATCCTGAGAAAGGCGGGTGGGGGCAGAGGCCTTCTAATGGATGCATGCTGTGTGGGCGAACGAGGAGAGGCTGCTCACTCCGATCTTGTTTCCAGAGCACCCAACCTCTCCCCTGTGCCAGGGAAGTCAAGGAACTCTGGCTGGACAAGGAGCTCCTATGGTAGCACACACTCAGGTGTCAGCAGCTACAGGGTGGAGGCTGTCCTGATCTGGGCTCACTGGGCTTCAGCGCTGGAAGGAGCGTGCCCCGAGACGGGGACAGATTTGGTGAAAACGTTGGTCACTCACTCTTTAGGATCATGCAGATCTAGGGACCCATGTCACACTCTGAACCCTCCGACACTAGCAAATCCAACTGCAGCGCATTTCGGGTTAAAGGGAAACTTTCTGGAATCCCAGCACTTGAGAGGCTGAGGTAGGAAGATCACAAATGTGAGTCTAGCCGGGACAACCGAGTGACTCAGCAAGATACCATCTCTAAGTGAAAAATGAAAAAAAACAGGGAGAAGGCCATGGGTTCGATTCTCAAACCAAAAAAACAGAAAGAAAGAAAGAAAGAAAGAAGGAAAGAAGGAAGATAAAAGGAGTGTGTGATTTTCTGTACCCTTGAAAATTGGCTGCTCCAGGCCCTGTGGGCCCTAAATACCCCAAAGCTTCTCTCTAGAGAGAGTTGAGCCCCACTATGGCCCACACCCCAATCTCTAAACCAGAACCTCCGGACCGCAGGGCCTGGCAGTCAGGCTCTCTGGTTACCGAGGGACATGTGAGCGGGGGCTGGTTCATCCACTGGCAGTGAGTAGGTCTGTGTGGCACAGGTGTGGGGTGACCTTGGCAGGGACCAGGACCCCAGTCCTTGTGCGTTGTGTTGTGAAGGGCAGTTAGGGTGAGCTCCTTCCTGGATTCGGACAAAAAAGGGATAGAAACACCCAGGACAGCTAGAAGAGGTGGGAGGGAGGGCAGCAGGTGGCAGAGGGTGCTGTGGATGACACGCCACCCACCCTCCCCACAGCCCATCTCCGCAATCCCCTGGCTGAGGCCAACGACGAGGACATGAGGGGACTAATTTAGGAGTATTTTTAAACTGTGGCCCTGGTGGAGGGTTTAGCAGTTGTCAGCCATCTGGAATAAGGAATTACAACCACCTCCCTAATCCTATATCCCTAAACCCTAAAGCTGGTTAGTTAGAGGGGAGGAAGAGGCAGCAGGTGGGTGGGGGTGGGGTCTGTTCCAGAAAGGGGCAAAGCCAGGGAGGTGCCATTCTGCCCGTGGGTCCCCACGGGAGGGTCCCCGGGGCTGGGGTGCAGGCTGCAGGGCCTGTCGGGCTCGGAGCCCACTCAGCTCCCCCACCCGCTCACGCACGCTCACTCCCCAGGCCGCACCGGCTCGCACAGGGGCCGTCAGGTAAATTAGATCTGAAAGCTGACAATTTCTGACCATATTTCCTTGATTATTTCAAACAAATGCACAGCAGCCGCTGTAAGGAGATTAAAGTGACATAAACGTCCCGAGTGGGAGGGGGGAGGGCAGAGGATTCAGGTCACCCCCATCCGTCCCCCGCCTGACAGACGCTATATCGCTATCCAATCCAATAAAAAATCCCCCCCTTTTGCTTTAATTAATTTTACAGCTAGCTTGCTTAATTACTTTCAATCAAAATCCTCCTGCCATCGCAAAATTAGAGATGGTTGAGCTCCATTAGCCTAAATTCTTCATTTCCATATAGAAAAGAGGCTGTCTGCAGAGCCGGCCCAGGCCCTGGCAGGACAGACGCCCGTCTGCCCGCCCGCTGCCAGCCAGCCTGCTCCCAGCTTCTGCAGGCTGGCCAGCTCTGGCCTGCGCACTCTTCCTCCAATGCTGAGTCCTGGGCTGAGAAGAGTTGGGGTCTAGACAGGACCCCACTCCCCTCTGCGCCCTGACTCTTGACTAAGATTCATGAGGGTTGGCAGGGCTGGGCTGGACCAAGGGGCCAATGTGGGGTGGCACACAGGACCAGGGCTAGCTGCTTTGGTCAAAAGGAAGGCAGATCCCAGGGTCTCCCTTCCCTGCTGAGCGCCTATTGCCCTGGCTGCCAAGTCCCAGGCGGACAGGTCACCTGGGCTGCTGCCCTGGTTCCCCTTAGGAAGCAGAGCTCCTAGCAGGGCAAAGACACTTCCAGCCTTGGATTTGGGCCCAGTTAGTACAGACCCTGGAACCAACATCACCCAGGGTTCCCTCGCTGATTCCGAGTCACTGGAGTCACTGTCGAAGCTACTCTGGGGCCAGCTATCCTGATGCTACACCGCAGGGCAGCAGCCCCTCAGATTCCTGTTCTTAGGGCCCCCGCATGAGCCCTCCCCCACTGCCCTGGTTCCCAGCCTGCAACAGCTGCTCCTCCACCCCCAGCCTCGGTCGGGTGGGTGGTGGGCCTGAGCTCCATCCACATCCTGTGCCTGCACTGACTCCCTTCTCCTCCCCTCTACCTGCCTCATCCTCACAGCCCCCAAACCCAGCTCCGAGGCTCCACTTCAGGTTTTCCATGCCACAGCCCAAGTGTCACCACAGGGTCCAGCCCAACCTGAGCTCCAGCTGATTAAGGATCTGCAACAGGATGTAGGGATTACAGTAAAACCTGGCTCCGGATTTAAGGGCAGCAGGCCAAGTCCTAACCCAGGGACTGCCCTCCCGGCCCCTTCCATCTCACCCCACCCCGACAACACACTCAGATGCCAGAGGAGGGAGGGAGGCTGAGCCTCCCAAACCTTCACAGGACTGGCTGGACTATGGGAAGTGGGTGACTAGGGTGGCACTAAAGGACTCAGGTCAAGTCTGGCAGAAAGGCGGGGCTAGGGTGAGATGGGGAAGGGGAGTTTCCCCTGGAGCCCTTCACATCACTCTTGGGGCAAGAAGCCAAACTGGTCCTCATAGGGCACCAATGTGGAGGCAGGGCGACTCCTGTGCCAGGTCTGAACAAGGCAGGAAGAGGCGCTCTGAGGGCTGCCCCATGCCAACGGCATGTGCAAGTGTGCACGTGTGCATGTGCGGTGTGAGGCCAGCGCAGGGCAGACAAGGGCCAAACCCAGCTCTCCTGGGCATCTTCCTACACACCAGGGACCCACAGATCAGTGTGCAGGCTCCTGGCTGGTCCTGCTCTAAGGGTTACCTTGACCCTTCTCCTCCTGGCTTGGTTTCCCCACTATATCTTCAGCCCCTCTGGCACTGTGCCCTCTGGTCTAAGGGACACTGGGATCAGGGTCTGAGAGCTCAAGCAGCTTAGGAGTCTATGGAGAGGCACCAAGGCTTCCACCAGGAGTGCAGAGGGGAGGTGATGTGGGTACAGAAGGCCCTGGAGTCCACCTCTGCCAAGCCTTGGGGCCACAGGAGGAGACTCGGGTTCTCTCGCCTCCTACTCTTCCTGCATCTGTCCCCATAGGCCCAAACCCCCTCTCCTGCCCCTCAGGTCATAAGTAAGTCTTCAGGGATGATGAGGGGGGCTGGCAAGCAGGAAAGGCAGTGGCAACCCCCTCTGTGGCACTTACTGAGTTCCCCCTTTGCCCAACCATGCTGAGCTGGGTGGAAGGTGGAAGGAGTGGGTGCTGGGTGGGCAAATGGAGGAGCAAGTTTAGGGTCAGTTACCCAGAGACCAAAGCCCACACCTGCTCTAGGGTAGCACAGCTCTGACTGCCCTGGGCCTTCAGCACAGTACACCAGGGGGAAATGGCTCCCCCAACTCGGCCTGGCCACCCTCCTCCTGTGCATGCTGCAGGGGTCCCAGCCGTGACGTCACTTCCTCTGGGAAAACCCTGAGGATCATCCCCTCCCTCCATCCTCTCACTGTTGCAGCTCTTCTGTAGTGACTTATCCCTGCACCTCACTAGAATGCAAGATCTGTGGAACAAGACCACTTTTCACCACAGCGTCTGGCCCAATAAATATTTACTGTAGGAATAGAGAAAACTAAGTGCTTCTCAGTTTACTAGGGCACAGCTGGGAGCTGGGGCGGGGCTTCACTTCGGCCCAAACCCTGCAGAGCTCTAGGAACCTCTTCTGTCTGCCATGGTGGAGAATCCCTGGGTGTGACCAGGCCGAACCCCCCATGGGTCTCCTGCCCTCTTGAGCCCAGGCTCACCTCCAAATGCCTTTCGCAGGGCTCTGCCTGGAGAACAAAGGAGGCCCCAGTTGTTCCAACATTTCTCTGTGAGAAGGACAACTGTTGCCGGCCAGTCCTTTTCTGAACAATTCCAGCAACTGTTTGCAGAGAAGTGCAACTCTCTCTCTCCTCCTCCTGTCCTTGTCCCAAAAAGGAGAAAGGGGATTGAAGAAAAGATGGGGGAAAATCCTGCACCAAGCCCCACAATCTCCCTACACCCGCTCGCAAGTCTGTCTGGAAATGTTATGAGTGCAAAGGGGGCACAGGGACAGCCACCTGCTGCCGCAGACAACTGGGACAGCCGCATCGGAGGGAGAGGCTGTGAGATCAGGACCCAAAAAAAGGAGGTGAGAGAGTAAAGGATGCAGAGGGGGGAGCGCTGGGGTGCGGGGAAAGATCAAAGAGAAGGGAGGTGGTGGGCAGTGCCTAGCAGGACCTGCAGGTGCAGAGATCTCTGAGGATGGCGGGAGCGATTGGAGCCCTGGAGCCAGGCAGGCTACGTCCAGGGGTAGCGGGAGGTGCACGAAGGAGAGAAGTTGACTGGGGAAGAGGGAGCAAGGTCTATTAAAATCCTCTCAGTGCATAACACAAAATGTCAGGGTTTATAGCTTCATTCTTGGCTTTGCCGGGACTGAGAACCCTGAACAGAAATGTCACCGCTTGTCATGTTTAATCACCTGCTGTTTGTTAACACCTTCTCTGCAAGGAGCCTGTCTCGATCTGCCCCTGGGCCCCCAGGGATCCGGAAACAGAAAACATCCTCAGCTCCTTACCTGGCCCCAAGCCCTGCCCACGGTTCCCAAGGAGAGAGCATCTCAGTTCCATCCCAGGTCTCCCATCAGGGGAAGGGGGCTTCTGGGGCCCTACGTAGGACAGTGACCTGGCCAGCATGGGATGGGACGGTTGGCAGGCTGAGGTGGGTGACCCCAGGCTGGCTGTCAACCTCCTGCCCTATCTGTCCTCCTGTCTGTCCCACCTATTCCTCCAGCCCCAAGTAGAGGATAAATAAAAGAGGGCCTGCTCAGATCCCTGCAGCCTGGGACTCACCAAGCTGTCTGCCTGAACAGCAACTGCCACGTAACATCCACTGTTCAGAGCCGCCCCTCCCGTTAGGATCTGGAGCATACCATCTGTGGTTCTGGCTTCGCTCCCTCCCTGAGCACGCTTTCCTGGGATGTTTGGACTAGGAATTCTCAGCTCCAGGGCTCCATAACTCCTTCCTCTGGGTTGGGGATAGGTGCGGGACAGAAGGGTTGATAGGCCACCATGGCAGCACAAGTCCCCCAAGGACACCAAGTTGTTCTCCATCCCCAAAGCACAGTGTGGTCCATTTCAGGTACGAAGTGAGTCCTCTCTCAGACTCCACCCAAGCAAAGTCCAGGCAGCTCAGTCCAGCCCCACACTAAGGCCCCGCTTCTGGACAGCTGTCTGCAAAGCAGCACACTACTCCTGCCAGTGCCAAGGCAGTGCTGCTACTTCTAGTGGCAAGGGAGGCCAGTGGGGATCCCCACTCCCGAGCTAACCAAAGCCATCTCCCAGGAAACCAAGGGGACTGTCCCCAGTTTCCCTTTCCACAAAATCTGCTGTCACAGAAACATGTCGCACAAACATGCATCCGCTAGAACACCTGCTCATTTAGACTTCAAGAGTCCTGCGTCCAGCCCATTCACTTCTTCCTCGGCAGGGGGACAAGCCAGATGGGGAGCATCCCTTTTTGGGGAGAGGAGCAGAACAGAAGTCTTTTTTTTTTTTTTTTAGGTTTTTTGAGACAGGGTTTCGCTTTGTGGTTCAGGCTGGCCCTCAGCTCAGCCTCCAACTCACATCACAGCAATCCTCCTGCCTCTGCCTCCCGAGTGCTAGGATTACAGGCGTGAGCCACCACGCCCAGCACTGTGGTATGTGGTACTGGTTGCTGCTGGGCGTGAGTCTCCACGCGTGAGTCTCCACGCCCAGTATGGTATGTGGTTACCGGGGAATCGAACCCGGGTCCTTGCGCTTGCAAGACAGGTGCCGGAACCACTGAGCTAACTCCCCGGCCCCAGAACAGAAGTCTTTAGAAAAGGAAACTCCTGCAGAAAGCTCTGAATGCACATGCAGCAACCACTCCGCTGCACATGGGGTCTGGGGATGTGAGCGTGGACAGGTGGGATACAAGGGGGGCCCAGGGATGTGTGGGATGCAGGCTGGGCGGCACCGTGCACACGCAGGCTCAGCTCCAGGCACCTCCACTAACCCTGCCGTGTGTAGAGCCCTCAGGGAAGCCTATTTTCCCCTCGGAAGGAAGCCCCACGCTGAATGTCTCCTGGCATTCGGGAACAAACCCAGCAGTGCCTCTGGGCCTCCTGTTTCCCCACCTGTGTTTCTGTGTGTCTGTTTGCAGTGCTGTGGCAGAAGGGGTGATCAACTCCAGGACTCCTCACGTCAGGCAAGCACTCTCCTCCTGAGCTGCCTCTCCCCTCAATTCCTATCTCTCTCCAAAGGAGCTAATGAAGAGAGACGAGGTATCTGGAGTGGTGTTAGTGGACATTCAGGGAAGGAAAGTGCTGCGTTGTATGTCTACTTCTCTCCAGAGTCGCCCTGCAGTGACCCACGGCGGGGAGGGCTTAGAGTTAAAGAGATGGGGTTGCAGCTGGCAGCTTTTCTGAACCATCGGCTTCCAGGCAGTGCATCACTGTGCAAGGCGAGGAGCTGCGCGGCCTCACACTTAGACACAGCCCCCAGCTGGACCCAGCAGCCCACAAAGAAGACTTGTTATGAGCAGGGTGGACTCAGGTAGACAGGGCGTATTCAGTTCCCATGGTGCGTGTGTTCTCAGGGCCCAGAGGGAGTGGCCATTTCAACCAGCCCACAGGTCAGCCACCAAACAGGGCTGGTCAGTGGTCCTGGTTTGGCCAGGGG
Source organism: Petromus typicus (assembly GCA_004026965.1). Taxonomy (NCBI): domain Eukaryota; kingdom Metazoa; phylum Chordata; class Mammalia; order Rodentia; family Petromuridae; genus Petromus; species Petromus typicus. The sequence goes on along the minus strand of PVIR01000895.1, from coordinate 75,780 downwards.
GGATTCATGGGATGTGAGTGTTTCCAGTCTGGGGCAAGCTGGGGAGCTTGGTCACCCTTCGACGTCACTAGACTGGCAGCTGCACGGATCCTTCCTTGCTCCTGAGGTCCTTCCTACTTGGGGAGCTGATGATCAGGGGCCTGCTGGGGCCCATGGGAGCTCAGACCTGAGCTCTCCCACTAGGGCTTCTGGCCCACTGGTCCCCGTCTCTGGAGGGACTGTGAGCACACTAGGAATGTGTTCTCATACCTAAGCAGGCCCTGGTGTACCCCGGGGAACTCACAAGTGTGGCCCAGCCTGGGGTGCAGTGTATCCTGGTCTAGATCTGGTGGGCCGGAGACGTATTTATCACACGAGCATGGCCTCCCAGCGGCCCCCCTGCTATAATCCTTTCATTAATTTACTATTAGATGGGAAATTACTCCTCACCCAGGAATATAAGTTTTCATCTTATTTTAAGTTGGATTCTTAAAGCAATTACCAAGGCATCTGGTGATGACTTCACTGCCCGGCCGGGCCTAGGGGGGAGAAGGCAGCCCTGAAGCTGCACAGGCCCTGCTCCTGGGGGGCTGGGAGGGCTGAGAGCACCGCGCTCCTGCCTAGGCCTGGGTGGTCAGCGGGCACCAGCGATCTCTGAAATCTGCTGTTGGCGTGGAAGCTCCCTCCACTACCACCTGCCCCCTAAACCCGTGGGTGACAGTTGCCGAAAGCCTCAGCAGCTGGTGCCGAGGGAACATTTTCTATTTTTAATTGTTTGATCGGAATATTAACTCATCTAGGCCTGCTCCCAAGGCAGAGTTTCCAGCCAAAGGGTTTCCCCATTTCCCAGACCTTCCTCTCCCCTCTCAAGTCAGAATCCACTTGGAAACGAATAACTGGAGACACAGGCCTCCATGCATCTGCAGGGAGAGAGCAGCAAAGCAAATTCCTCACCAGCCCAGGGAGCCCCGAGCTGGCCATGGCAGAGCACCCTTGGGCAGTACTGCTCCCCCCACTCTTCCTGGCGTCCCTCGGCCAGCACTGGCCAGTCTCGAGGGCAGGGCAGAGGGCTGGACACCCAGGAAGGGCAGAAAGCAATACTGAGAGGTAGGTGCACCCTGGGCTCAGGCACTGAGCAGGTGGCTAGCTGCCTCTCCACACAGCACTTCACATTCTGCGTAGGACAGGAAGAGTCCTAGGAGAACTGGCCACTGCTCCTCAGGGGCACCACCAAGGGCTCCCTGACTGTCCCCCAGTGGGCAAGGACCCACTGAGTGGAAGAGAGTGCTGGGGACAACCATGGCCCTTTCACCTCCCCTGTTCCTAGGAAGGGCCTGCACTGGGCACAGGAGGGCCCAACCTCCCGGGCACAGAGCCCCCCTTTCTTCTCCACACTCCCGGCTCCTGCTGTTGTGTTCTCCCTCTCAAGGTCACAGGGCAGTCCACACCAGGAGTATTTACTCATCAGACTGGCCCTGTTAGCAGCACTCACCACAAATATGCTTTCTGATAAAGTTGGCGAAAAAAATTCAAGAGCTCAAAACAATGTCAGAAATCACCCCCACCCCCACCCAGGGAGGGAGGGTGAAGTGGGGCCTGGAAACAGGTCACACAAGCAGCTGGGGACAGTCCTGGGGTAGCTTTTGTCAATCTCCTTCTCACTTTGTTCTTCCTGTTTTACTTCCAAGTGCAGCCTGTTGCCCAAGGGACTGAGGGCTGGGGACTGGGGACAGTAAGCTGAGCACTGGGTCTTGGGGAACAGTCTTCCTGTGGACTCTGGAGGACAAGGCTGGGTAGTCTGTACCTCGCCTGCTCCCTGGGCCGTCTCACCTCACTGCGCCCCCTCCCCCGCCCCGTCCTCCCTCTGTGCACATGGGCTTTAATGTTTTTATTACCTGTTTGACTCGCTGCCTTATTGCTTCTCCCCTTAATGGGGCCGTAACCGTGGAAACGAGGAATAAACGGCCACCAGAAAATGAGATGATTAAACAGGTCACCCTGGCAAAACAAACTCAGCCAAGGAACCTCTGGGGGTGGGGAGGGCAGGCTCCTCACCCTCACCCAGGGACAGAAAGCCTGGACCAAGGTGGGACCAACAGGTAACAGTTCCTGTGAGGGTTGGGGCAGAAATGGTGGGGCGCCCCCTGCTGGGCAACAAAGCTCCTTAGCCATCATCTACTGATTGACCAAGGTTATGTTGCCCATTGCTACTGGGCCACAGGGAAGGAGGTTCTGGTCAGAGGTAGGTAAAGATCACAGCCCAGGAGAAGATGTGCTCGAAGTGACACAAACTTCTGGCAGCTGCTTCCCCTTTGCACTGGACCCCCAGCTGAGGCTCTGCCTGGCTCCTCTGGTCTCCTGTCCTCATGCAGCACAGTCCCTCCTGGGACCTCTTGGTTCAAAGACAAAGCCCTGGAAGAAAAGCTTAACCTAGGAAGGTTTCCTTTGGGAATCCCCGGCCTTTGGGACCACAAAATGGATCTGTTCTCTCTCCCCATTCACTGTCTCCCCCAAAGCCAGACAGTGCCCTTGGCTCAGCCCAGGAAGCGACAAGAGAGGTGCTGCTCAGCTGCAGGAGGGGGTCTCAACAGCCATGTGCCCAGGATACTGGCAGAGCCCATGGGGCTGGCAGAGCCTAAGTGGGCAGGGGCAGAGGCAGAGGGCAGAGGGCAGGTCCACGGACAGCCTTCAGAGCAGATCAGTGCCAACTCAGGAGCACCTGGGACCACTCTGGGTTGGGGTTCTGAGGCCCTGGCAGTCTGGGTTGTGCCATTGCATATGCCCCAGGCCCTCTGCCTGGCCTCCCTGGCTATACTGGGTCTCTCACTGGAGAGCTCCTGGCTGGAAGGACAGACATGCTACAGAGGAAGAGACTATCAATCAGCTAGGCAGGAAGAGACACATCACCTCCCTGGTGATGGGCCAGGGAGGATACAGAGAAGTGGCTCAGGCCACACTGGCTACTGCTCTCCTGTCTCCCTGGGCAGCAGTCTGACCTCACACTCCAAGCCCTCCCTACTGCATGTCATGGTCACAGCTGGTAGGTGCTCTGGGCCCTAGCCAGCCACATAATGCCTATCTTCATCCTTATATCCCCCTACATCAACTCTGACCTGAGTCTCATTTCTTCCTGTAAACTAGACCTAGAAAGCTCTTGAGGAGCTAAAGCCCACATCCCAAGGGAAGAGCCAGCATTTCCTGCCTCCCTCTTTCTGCCCCACTCAGAGGCTGGGCAGCCACTTGGGGAAGAGGCACATCCATCAATCAATCGTACTAGCACTTAGGCGGGAAGGCACGAGTCTCAGGCCTGTCCCAAGTACTGGGAGATGTCAACACAGTGGCTAATGGTCACCATTAGGAGTAGCAACAGCAGAAAAAACAAGGTCCTGGCCCTGGTTTTAGCCTTGGCCTCCTGAGGTTGGGACACTTGAGTGTGAGTGCTGCCCTGGCAGAACCAATGTCACAGGCAGAACCAGATCCTCAGAGCACCAGGCCCCTCGCCAGCCACTTATCTCTTATCTCTTCCCAGGGCCAACTGGGTGTGAGGCTGGTGAGGTGGGAGGGCAGGAAAGGTGAGTAGGAAGGGCCTGCCTGTTGGAGCAGGGCAGCCTGGCCAAAAAGGCAGAAAAATGTGGTTGCACAATGGGAAGCAGAAGCTGCTCTGGGGGGTGAGAAGGACAGGGACAGGAGAGGCCTGGTGGAAGTAGGGATGGTGTAGGTGACAGAGGGGACATCGGGAAGGCCACTCCTGGGCACCTCCCCTGGGCAGGCCTGCAGGCCTGGGGGCTGGGGGCCAGGAGTTCCCCAGAAGCACTGACCTGCAGCCTGACCAACCTGCCAGGGGGCTCTTCCCCCAGAAGGCCAAGTGTCCCGAGAGCCTTTGGTGTGAGGTGCCCATTGCCAGGCTGCCACCTTCCAAAGCCACCGCAGTGAGGCCTTCTTTCTCCTTCCACACAGGCCCTCGGCCTCCCTCTTCCTCTCGCTGAACCCTAGTAGCTGTGGTTGGCCTTGGGGACCCCAGAGCAACATTACTGCAGAGCGACTGCCTTTGCTCTCTGGAGCTGAGGACCAGGAGAAGGAACGGAGTGGAGGGTGACAGGCAGCAGCTGCGGTGGCACTAGTAGCAGCAGCCAGAGCATGCCAGGTGTAAAAGCCAGCAACGGGAGGGCAGAGTCAGACGGCAATCCTTGGGGGGTGGAGCTGGCTAGCTGGCCAGCCCAAGGTGGCTGGTAGAGGTGGAGACACCCCCGGCATGGTCTAAGCAGAAGAGCTCTCAGGGCCAAGAGCCTTCCTGAGCCCCACCCAGTCCCCTGCCCGGGCAGTGGGCAGGGACTTGAGCCAGGGGCAACAGCTTTAATGAGGAGATGTTGCTGCGTGACTCAGCCCTCCAAAGGTGCCTCCATTTATTTTATTTTTCCATCATAAAAACCCAAGCTGCAACTCAGCCAGATTCCCTGGCTGTGGGGGTGGGGAAGTTCGGCAGGCAGGGAGAGAGCTGGCTGACCTGGCTTCCAACCCTGGTACCTCTCTTGGGGAGCAGAGCTGGTGGACTCCCCTGCTGGCTCTCACCCAGGAACAGGAGTCTGGGCCAGGGTCTCCCCAGGAAGGACTCTAGACCTGCCTTCTCTGCCTTGCTTCCTATGGGAAACTGGTGCTTCTGGGTCTGTTGCCCTGTGTTGTGCCTATCTGATAATCAGTGTCCAAGGCCAAGGCCATCTCACAGCCCAGAGCTGCCTGTCTCAAACACTTTCTATCAAGAAGGCCCCAGTGATACACCTGCCACCCTGTCCTCATGACCCCTTCCCACAAGCTAAGCCCACTGAACAAAACCAAGCTAGGTGTCAAAGAGCCAAAGACCTGAAAGGTTGCTGACTTCAGGTTCTTCCCACTGTCACTGCCCAGCGCACAGCCAGGCTGTCTGAAAGGTACCAGGAGACTCGCTACCCCCAAGACAGCCTGTTCTATCCTTGGCTCTGGCGGCTCCTTCCTGCCAAGATGGCTCCAGAGCATCTACCCCCTACAGCAGACTGGCAAAACCGGTGCCCAATCTGGCTGTGGAAGCTGGCTGCAGCTTAGACTGGTTAAGTGGGTATATCTGGCCAAGTACAGGGTGGAGGAAGGAAGATCGAGGACAAGCTGCTCTACCCCAAACCCAGCACAAAACATTTCCTCCAGAAAGAGCACAGACACTTTCCAGTCACAGCTGTAGGGTGGTGGGCTGACGGCGACACCAGAGCTGGTGAGGTTCTTAGAAGTCCCCACTCACGGCAAGGCCTGGTTATGAACTGGTGGCTCAGAGAAGTTCTGGGAATCCGGAGGCCAAGTTCCTTGCTCTCTGGGTCAGACACCACCTGGGAGAAGTTCGTGGCCTTTTTTCTCCCACCCACTGAGGACCAGGCGCCCTGAAAGCCTGTGGCTACTGAGAAATTCCACCCTACCAGCCAGCCTGATGAACCTCCCTGGTTCTCCACTCTCCATTCCATCCTCTCTGTTCCCCACCCCCAGTTCAAGGCTGGACCTCTACACAATGATGAAGGACTTGCCCACGATGCAAGACAGTCCTGGCCTAGGGCCCCACCAGGAAAGGGAAATAAGCCCAGTCAGAGAAGAACACTGATTCCTCCCAATGGTGTCGGACAACATGGTTTCAGCTACAGTACTGTGTGGGCCGCCCTCACCAGTTTCTCCTAGACTCCATGGCCGTCCCTTCAAACCTGCCCACTTGCCCATTTGGCCTCCTACCCAGCACAGCCTACCTTGGATCCTCTACTGGACAGCCCCTCCCCTCCTCTAGCTCCCCCAGAGGGGAGAGGAGCATTACTCAAAGACTTCTCAAAGATCTACTCTGGTTTCACAGCCATTTTCACCCTGGCTTCCATTCATGTTCAGGCCCAGGACTCAGCCTGGTGGGGGCCTAATCCTGGGAGCTTCCCAACTGTGGGATGGATTACCTGTTCTGAAAGCTTCCTCCCCGCTCCCCTCCCCCTCTTGGATCCCTCCCCCAGGGAAATCACTCTAAAAGGGCCTAATGGAACTATGTCCTCCTCTCTTCCTCTCTCTCCTCCCTCCCTCCCTCTCTCTCTTTCCTCTTTTTTTTTTTATTAGCATTTGTGGAATTTATTCCCAAACTCTCCTAATCTTCCGTACACAACCATTTGATTTGCATAACCCAACCCCCTCTCATAAAAACTGGCTGCTAGTTTAATTAAAAAATGTAAATTTGCTGTCATCTCGGGGCCTGGTGAATTAGGACGACATCGGCATTTTTTATTGCTAAAGACGTCCAGATTGATCCAGCCCTTGGCTGAACTATGGTAGGGGAGAAAGGCCACATGGCCACTTTGAGGGTCTTGAGACCCTCCTAAGAAGACGCAACACACTTGCCCCTGAATTTCTTATGGTGTGAGAGCTTCAGGATTAGTATGTCCGGGCTGGAGGGGAGGTTAACCCATGATCCAATACTTGCACTGGCAACTCTTTTGGGTCCCAAAGGTGGCATCTCCAGCCTTACACTGTGCAAGGGGCCCTGTGCTAAAGCTCCCTCGCTACCCCCAAAGCACAAGAGCCCTGAATCCCACTGGTAACAAGCCTTGGCCCGAGAAGAGGCCTGTGTCTCTTACACCTTCCAAAGGTTGAGAGACAGGTTTAGAAGGTATGAGTCCCTCCTTTCTGGTTTTTTTTTTTTTTTTTTTTTTTTTGGTGAAGTGAAGAAAAAGTCCTTTTCTTCTGAAGTTCTGAGATTAAGTGAAACTTCCAAGTTCAGAGAAAAGACAGAGATGGTATCACCAGATGACTTCTCCAGGAAACAGTCAGAACTTTGACACCCTGGACCTCCCCTCTCTGAGTGGCCAGAGTCCAGGCCTGGGTCCCACTGGGAGTGTCTCACTCCAGCTGATCTCTGGGGCCCTTCTGGCTTCTAGGAAAGTTTCCAGAGCTTGTCCCTGGAGTGCGGGGAGAAGTGTCCCTAGGCTCCAGGAATGCCACCGGAGGTTCTGTCACTTGCCTCCCGCCGGGCTCTTGGGAAACTCCACAGAAGGGCTGTGGAGTAGTGCCCCCATGGCAGCCTGGGAGGGAGTGGCATGGCAGGAGGATGGGCGCCAGCTCTAGTTGGCACCCAGGTTAGGAGGAGGAAGATAGGAGGCCCTGCCTTCCCGCTGAGTAATACCTGGGTCCCATATGCCCGCCCATGGGCAGAGGCTCACTTGCACCAGACAGGGGCTGGTGACAATGCCAGCCCATCTCCGAGGGCTGCTACTTGGCCGGGCCGGGTGGGGGCCCATTTCCGAAGAAAGGGGGTGGGGCCTGAGTGCTCAGCTATGAGACATCTGATGAGAGGTGGGGGCGGGCTGGTTCTCTGTGGGCGTGGAGGGCTGAGAGGAACAGGGTAGCAACAGGGGCCTCCGGACTCTTTCACCACTTTGCCCAGCAGGGGGCGTCTCACTCTTCTTGGGCACAGAGGTCCTAGGGACCTCCACATCTCATTAGCCAATATCACACCTGTGGGGACATGGCCTAAAAAAACTCTGTGGAAAACTCCCACCCCCACCACACACACACCCTGGTTAAAGCCAGCTTCCATGTTACTCCCCAATGCCACCTCTTGCCCCCTCAGCAGAGGGTCAGATGTCAGCTCCTGGTCCCAAGGGATCCATGAACTTGGGCTTGTCGTGAACTACAAGTTTAACAACCCTTAACAACCACCAAAGCCACCTTTCCTTCCATAAATGAACACAAGGGTTCAGAGATCAATCCCAATGAGTTATCAACCGGTTTGTTTCTTTCAAGACATTTGGGAAGAAGTATGCTGCTTCTGGAGACCTAGCATGTGGGGGTCCTGATAAAACTTGGTTTCGGTAAGGGGGGGGGGGGCGGAAGAGCAGAGGCAGTCCGGCTCAGCTCAGGCCTGGGTACCAGGATGTGAAAAGAACCACTGAACAAAACTAGAGTAAAGCCGGCAAGACACCTAATTCCCAGGACAAACTCTGTCCCTGGCCAGCAGCTCTGTGGAGCCTGATCCGAGGCCCAACCAGGCCCCCAGACCCAGATACCTAAAGTTAGTCTGATCTATCAACACCTCCAGGGCGGGGGCTAAAAAGGGGGCCAGGAGAGTCGGGGCCCCTCACTTTGAACTGATAACAGCAGCCTCAGCCCACAGATTCTCAGGTGAAAAACACTCATTAGCCATAATAAGCAGCTTGATCATCCGACACAGCCTTGTCCCAAATAAATTAAATTCCTTTACCTTGAGACAGTCGCCCCGAAACCAGACTAACCACCTTTCCCAACAGGACGCTGCTTTCAAAAACTAAACCACCCCCCACTAAAAAAATAAAAACACACACCCCACAGCCAGACACAGAGATCTTTACGGGAGGGGGGAGTATATGTATATTTTAAAAACACAGAAAAAACACGGAGCCATACAAAAACATGGAGAACAAAAACCCCCATAAAAACCCCCTAAATCATCTCCCCGGGTGCCCCCCAGCTCCTGTCCTCTCGGTTCTTTCACAATGACAAGCATTAAATTAGTCACAGTCACTAAGCAAGTAACAAATAATAACCATCTCGCCATCCGAAGAGTAGGGAGCTCGGGGGCGGCGGCACCGACCCTCGGCCCGGCCGGCACCCTGCTCTGCCGCGAGCTCATTGGGCTAAAAATAATAACTTCCGTAAAAGAACCGAAAGAAAAGTGAAAGAGCCTCCCGCGGGTTCCCAGCGGCCGGTACCTGTTCCGAGATCCATTCTGCGCTCCTTGGTCCCAAACTCTTCGAGGCGCGCCAGGCAGGGAGGCACAGGAGAGAAGAGGAGACTCTGTTAGTGTCTCGCCCGCCCGGCCCCCGCCACTGCCGCCGCGCCCCCTCCTCGGCCGCCGGGCCCCCGCGCATCGCGGCCGGGCCCGCAGCACCCCGAGTCCGCCCCGCGCCGCCGCCTGCTCCCACGCTCCAGCCAGTGCGCCCCGGCGCCCCGAGTTCCCGAAACTCGTCTGGGGCCGACAAGGAGGTTGCGGGGCCCGGGGGCGCGCCCGTCCCGTCCCGGCCCGGCCCGGCCAGGCCCGCGCGGGGGGGTCGCCCCCCGAGCGCCCCGGCCCCCGCGCCCTCCCCCGGCCCGCTCCCGGTCCTCACCATAGTCGGAGAGTCGAAAGCCGAATTCACTTAAATAATCAACTTTCATAATACTTAATTAATGCCTAATTGCAACTGATTACTCCCCGAATAACAAGTTGTTTTAAAACCCTGATGTCATTGCTCCTGACGGTAACACTCAGGGTAACAGTTTGGCAGGAGGGAGAGGGGCGGGCGGGAGCGGCCGGGCGCTGCCAGGCGCCGAGGTGATTGGCAGGGCGCTCGCGGCGCCTCCTCCTTGCCGGCCCGAGCGGCTCCGGCAGGTGAAAGAGCAGAGCTCGGCCCGCCCGTCGCCCGCGCACCCGCCGCCCGCGCGCCCGCCTCGCCTCGCCTCGTGCTGAAGTGAATGGACCGGCGCTCCCCGCGCCGCGCGCTCTCCCTCGGGCGCGCGCCTCGCTCCCCACACGCGCGCCCCCGCTCTCATGGGCTCAGTGATTCCCCACGCCTTTGACTTCGAGGAGGAAGGCGGGGACTCCGCACTCGGTGCCGTGCGGGGGTGGGGGAGTGAGGCGCGGGGACGGCGCTCGCGCACACGCGCCAACTCTCGCCGGCCGCTGGCGCAACCCCCCTCCCCACCGCCGCGCCTCGCGCGCCTCGCGCGCCTCTCGAGCGAGTTCCGCCAGGCGCTGCTCACTCCCGCCCGCCTCACACGCCCCCGCCTCCTCCGCGCGGCCACGCAAACTTTTCCGCGCGCGCGGGGGGTGGGGGGAAGGTGCGAGGCGCCACGGGGCCGCGCCCGCCGGGCTGCACGAGCTTAAAGACGCTTCCCTTGAGGCTGCCCAGGGGCTCCCGAGGGTTCCTCGGGTTCTCCCCAACTGCCGCCCAGGGCCCTCTCAGTCGGCTTGGCTCGAGTTCCAGGAAGAAAGGGGTCAAAAGGAGTCCGAAAACGGCTCTAGGTGGCCAGGAACACTGGCACATCAGCCTCATGCCCCGGCCTCGCACTCCTGGCACGCGCATCTGGGGTCGGCCCTAGCCCTCTCCCCGCCCTTCACTATCTGGGCAGCACACGTGCCCTGGTCCCCTGACCCCAAACTTCAGCAGGGGCTGCACCCCTGCCCATCTCTACCCCTGGCACCCTTGCCTGAGATCCCCACCATGGGACAATGCCATCCACCCCTTGGGCTTCCACTCTGCCACCACCACCACCACCACATGCCCATCCCTCTGGGACTGCTGTGCCCAGGGTCAGGCCTTGTCCTCTTGGCAATGGGCCTCTTTTTCTGTCTTTTGCTTCTTGGGGAGGTACAGGCGCTCTGACCTCTCCTTGGCGCTCCTTTTCTCTCAGAGAAAGTTTTGTGGGTCTCTGCCATGGACCCCACAACCCAGACTCCCTGTCCAAGCACAGATGTTAATGAGCCATGTTACCCACTGGGCATGTGGCAGGAAGGTATCCTGCAGGACCTACTCCCACTGGCCTGCTATGGCCCATTGTGGCTCATCCTGTTCCCTTCCTCTTTCCTAGTTGAGAAGGGACCACGCTGCCTTTCAGAGATGGAAGGTGACAGGCCCAGCCTCCCTGCTGTTTGGGAAGCATTCAGCAAAAATGGCGCTGGCCTATTTTTGCAATATTTCTATTTTGCAAAGGGAGGGGCCCCAGGGAGGCCTTGGGGCAAAGACGTCAAGGGAGTTAACAATCTACTCTTTCTCCTACTTTCCCCTTTATTTTCTTCTTTTTTTGATTGTTCTTTAGTTCTAAATGGCTTCACAAAGAGTGTGCCATCCCTTCCTTATTCCACAGCCCTCCGCGTCCCTTCTTGCCAATCTCCATTCCCGACTGCCTGTCTGCTTCCCTCCGTTCCTGACTACCTGTCCTCACATAACAGCTGGAAAGGCCCAGAGGCTTTTCCAGCGACCTCAGGCGCTAAAACCCTGAATAGGGGAACACACTCTTCCCAGAGACTGATCCCGGAATGGGGTGGGGGCAGACCCCGCACCTGCTCTTGTGGGTTTCTCAGGGGATCTCTATCCAAGACTCTTGCAGGGCATAAGCTGCCCCTGGATGCTGCCCTCACTGTGCCCCGAAGCAAGGATTCTGTCTTTTGCAGCTTTGGCTTGTAACACTATCAATCCCATCAGACCCTCGCCCCAGTCCTGAGCCTTTGCTTTCCGGCTGGGGAACTGAGTGTAGAGGGAAACTTGATTGGGGGGGGGTCCTCCAGGAGCTCCCTGCAGAGGGGACCTCACAGCTTCTGGCTGGCTCTGGATATCCTCCTGGGTTTCCACTGATGGGGTCAGGGTAGATGGGAAACATCTCCCTTTCCAGTTATCTTGCAAGGCCGAGTGGATCAGCTGCCTTCTAACTTTGTGGCCTCTGGTGGGCAAAGGCTGGGAGGAATGGCTGACAGAGCAGGCCTGAGAACAACAAGGACCCAGCCAGAAGGGCTACATGTGTATCCACGGCAGAGGGAAGTGGCCAGCTGAGACAGTGGCCAAGTCAGCTATTTCAGGCAGAGAAGGCCCTGCCCAAGAGCAAGGACCTTCTGTGGAGAACAGGTCAGAGAATCGAGAAACTGAGGCCAGTCTGGTGTGTTAGGGTTCAGGCAGCAAGGTTGTGGGGTATGAGTCAGGTGTGAAGGAGGGGTCCCAGGGGCCCCCCACACGTCTCTTTGGTGTATATTTGCACCAAGGAGGGAAGCCTAGAACTCAGGCATAGCTTGTGGCTATGGCCCACTTTTGCCTTGTTGCCCCTGGGGTAGCAACAACTTTGTGACCCTAGAAGGCTGCAGTGAGGAAATGTATGCCCAGACTCAGGATGAAGTGCCCAGGAGTGATTCCTCCTGATTCCAGAGCCTGGGCTCAGAGCCTCCTACTGCTCTTTAGCCATCACACTCCAAGAAAAAAAGCCAAGCAAAAATCTCTGCAGCAATCCCACAGGCCTGGCGGCCCTTTCCAGAGCCCAGGAGACCCAGCCTTGTTCGCCACGAGCTGCCGTGGCCGGCTGTGTCCTCCCACACCCGCAGTGTGTGCCCACTCCTTTCTCCCTCCTGAGCCTGGGGCCTTTTCACTCACCAGCCTGTTTACACACCAGGTATCTCATGCTTTATCTGCTCTCATTTTGAATTTGTAACTTTCACATAAACTTGAACAAAGCTCCTTTTGTTCCTGCACCCCACCCCAAGATCCCAATAAACTGGTTCCCTCCCGGGCGACTGGGCCAGGGCGCAGATGCCTTGGCCAGAGGACTACGTGTACATGTGAACAAGCATGTTCGCACCTGTGAGGAGTCAGGGTGTGTGTGTGTGTGTGTGTGTGTGTGTGTGTGTGTGTGAGCACACTTCCCAGGCTGACAGAGGGTGAGAACATCAGGGAGAGTGGGTGAATGTGAAGAGGCCTGGGGGACACGGCTGGCGCAGGAGTGCAGGGCCAGTGTGCCACAGCAAGGGCCTGGGCTCGGAGAGATCGCGGGCCCAGTCAGGTTGGTGTCGGGTCGGGGGGAGGCAAAAAAGGACGAAGAGGAAACAAAGGGGAGGAAGGAGCCACGGAGTGGGTGGCAGAGAGAGGGGCCGAGGCCACGCTAAGTGTAAGGCAGACACAGGGATCGCATTATGGCAGGATAGGAGCTGGTACAGCCGCACGCTTGGCCCCATAATCCTGTTAGCCAGCAATCTCCATTCCGAAAGAGCTTCATTTCTTTGTGAATATTTGTAAACTAGATATCTAATGGAAAATTATAGGAAAATTATAGTGAAATTCATGACGGAGAAATCCGATTATCCCTAATTCAATTATGCCATCTTAGCCCACACAGCACATTTCCCATTTTTTTCCCATAAATACCGATGCCAGGGGTCCCGGTAATCAAATAAAATTGAAAATCATCTTCCCATTAAATTCAATTAGCCGCAATTTCTAAAGCCTATCAGAGATTTTAATTACTAAATTATAAAATTCTCCAATGCTAAATTGAAACCAAAAAAATTGCACATCCTTATATTTCAGAGAAAAAAAAAGGGCCAGCAAAATCCTTGAAAAATGCCCTCCTGTCTGTGTCCAGCTTTGAAGCAGCTGCCCACCTGGAGGACCCCGCAGTTGCTGCCTCCTTGAGTCTGGGATGGGGCCAGGCAGGCAGAGTGCCTGGCAGGGGAGGGGCTGAGAGTTGAACAGGGGTGAACCACACCCTGAGCCTGGCCACTTCGGGTGCTGGCCTTTCTCACTTTGACTGTTCTGCTCCTGAGATGCCCTCAGATCTGTCACCTACACAGACGTCTCTATCTCTCAGTGCCACCTTCTTGGCCTGTGAGCTGGTCCTGGGCTCTGGCCACAGTTTGGCTTATGGTTCCGTACTGCTTGCAGGATAGCTGACCAGAGACAGCCAGCTTCTTATTCACACCCTGGCTCTCTGACCACTCTGAGGGCCTCCTGATGGCCTGGCCTGGGTGGAAGGTGGAAATAAGACAGATGCTGGTCTTGTTACAGGTGGGCAGATACCACAGGATGGTTCTGTGGCCCAGTGTTGTCTTCTGGGCTTTCCCACGGATCATAGATCCCCTCCTGGGACAAGAGCAGGACCGAACTAGCCCAATCTGGCCTCTCTGCACTCCCAGCTTGATCTGTTCCCCTGGCTCTCTCCTGGGAAGTCAGCAGCCTTAGCTGGCCAGGGTGCCCCTGGGAGGAACTCACTCTTACCCACTGCTCCTGAGGGGAACTGCTGGCCACAACCCCAAGCAGTCACCTCTCCTTGCCACCCAACCCCTCACACCACTTACCCACCTCTAAAGGGAGCTCTGCAAGCCAGGAGAGCCCGGGGTGGTGGCATTGGTGGTGGCATACAGTGACCCAAGCTAGGTGGCTTGGTGGGCAGCAGATGGCCTTGGAATACTTGGGGCGGACAGCAGCAGACCTGCCGGCAGCCCAGCACCCGGAGAGCAAGCAGCAAGTTTGATTTGCCAGGCAGTCAAGACTGCCAGCCGGGGAGGCACCCGCAAACAAAACAAAAACAAAAAAGTTAATTATCTTTGGCTTTTTCTTAATAAATATCCAAACTGGCCCGGCCGGATCCTCCACTTTGGAGGGAGAGAGAAGAAGGAGGGAAAAAAAAACTCAAAGCATATCCAACAGATTCGTTCTCTCTCCTGCCTACCTTTCTCTTTGTCTCTGGCCCTCATGTTTATCTCTTATCAGAAGCAGTGATAGTTTCACAGGAATTCCTAAATTCTGCAAATGCAATAGCATGGCCACAGCTATTTTCTTCTCTCTCTTGCTCTCTCTCTCTCTCACTCTCTCTCTCTTTTAAAAGTTTTGGGATGAGAAAGTGGGATGAGAGAGAAAAAAAAGAGAGGTAGTTCGGAAGAAAAAGGGCAAGAAACAAGAGAACAGAAGCAAAAGCAAGGGCAGGACAGGAACAGAGGGGAAGCCAAAGATGACAGGGCTTGGGGTGCTTTGCGGGCAGCACGAGGACCTGCTCTGGAGCATCCTGTTGGCATTTTAGTTCATTTACAATTGTCTGAGGTAGAGGGGTTTCTTGTTTTAAAATTCTGAAACCACCTAGGTCTCACTGGCCACTTGGGCTGCCCGTTTCTGTGCTGAGCCTCGCTTCTGAGAGAGTGGCTGGGAAGAGAAGCCGGGAGCACGCAGGGGAGGAGGGTGTGAGTGGGGGATGAGGCTTGTAAATCGCGTGGAGAAGTGAGTGGACCTGGGAGAAGGGAAGGCGTCCCTGCCAGGCCTCCATTTCTGGGTGGTGCGGGTTCCCTGTCTGTGCCCAAAACATCAGAAACACATGGCAGGGCATGTATGGGGGAGCTGGGACATGAAGCAGCCCCTCCCTCAGGACCTGCTGGCTCTTGTGTCCCTCTGTCTCAGTTCAAGCCGCGGCTCCATCACCCTCAGGCTGTGCCACCTTCACCAAGTTGCTGGCCCTCTCTGAGCTCCCTTCCTGATGTCTAAAGGGAATTAGAATCAGTGCTTGCCTGTCCCACGGGGAGCAGGGATGGAAGTGACTGCGACTGAATATGGGGCTTCTTTCTAAGGGAATAAAAATGTTCTAAAGCTAGGTACTGGTAAGAGTAGCACACCATGGAGAGTATACTAACCACTGAACCATTTTGAGAACAGTGAATTTTATCAGACAAAGGGACACGTACCTGTGATCCCTCCTACTTGAGAGGCTGGGGAGAGAGGATGGAAAGTTTGAGGCCAATTTGAGCAATTAGTAAGACCTGGTCTCAAAAGAAAAAGTAAAAGCTAGGCATGGTGGCACACACCTATAAACCCAGCACTCTGGGAGGCTGAGGGTCATAAATCCAGGAGGATCATAAATCCAAGCCCCAACCTTGGAAAGTTAAGATTATAGTGATATCTTGACTCAAAATGAAATTTTAAAAAACTAGAAGATCTGGGAATGTAAATCACTGCAAAAGCCTTGGGTTCAATCCCCAGCGTCACCAAACAAACAAACTGGCTGGGGATGTAGTTCAGCGTGGTTGAGTGAGTACCCCTGGGTTCCATCCCTAGTTCCAAAAACTGAGTGAATTTTATGGTCTGTGAATTATATTTCAATAAGGTGGTTATTAGAAAGTGGGGAGGAGGAGACGACAGCACTGAGTGCAGAGCTGTGGTCGGACCGACACTCGGCCGCGGAGTCCGTGCTCAGGGGGGACCCGTCACTAGGAGACTGACTGTGCACGGCCAGCGCTTATACACCCCCTCGGTCCCTGGAGTCAGGCCAGCGGGTTGTCAAGCAGCTGAGATTCCCTGGGCTTGGTGGGGGCTCCTGGGCAGCTGCTCCCTGGCAGGGGTGGGAGAGGGCACGGCCCTCCTCTGCCTCCCGCCGGGTCCCTGGAGAGGTGGCTGCCCACCGTGGCAGGCGGACTCCGGGGCTGCACACTCACCCGTCCTGCAGACACTCATATTCTCCGTGTGCAGCAGACCGTGAATTCACCTTCATACTAGTTACAGGGTTATTTAGCTTCTCCTGACACTGACAATCACAAACTTTAATTCGCTGCTTGGCTTCTCCCTGCTGTGCCCTCTACCCAC
The DNA here is from genome assembly GCA_004026965.1 of Petromus typicus. Classification (NCBI taxonomy): domain Eukaryota; kingdom Metazoa; phylum Chordata; class Mammalia; order Rodentia; family Petromuridae; genus Petromus; species Petromus typicus. Next base: position 59,701 of record PVIR01000895.1, on the reverse strand, counting down.
CCCCAAAATCCTTGGGAGAGGATGGGAAGGACCGAGGTCCAGCCCTCTCTTGCCAAAGCTTGCCCTTCACAGTGATGGAGTGACGGGAGGAGGGGGGTGGTCGGAAGGAGTAGGAGATGGGCTAAGGGCAGGGGGTGGGGGGGAGAGCAGTGAGGGAGAGAGGAAGTACCACCGGGGCTAATGGGAGCTTCCGTCCCGCTCCTCCAGCCTGACACTAATGTATGCAACCTGACATCCCGTTCTGTCGAGAGTGACGATTCTGGGATCAGGCTGCAGGGCTGAGGGTCTGGCTGGGACCGACAGGGGCTGGCACTTAGGGCTCAGGCTGAGCTCCCCCCCAGGACCAGGCAGCCGGCGTGGGGCTGCTCCTCTGCCTGCTGCTGGGCTAGCGAGTGCCCAGTCTGGAGCTCTGCCGGGTCGGGCCAGCCTGCCCAGCAGAGGTTTATCCCAGCCTATGTCAGCTCTCCCCTGATGAAGGCAGGTGCGTCTGCTCCAGCCTACGGCCAAAACCTCAGATAGGAAATCAAGACCCTGTGACATTGACCACCAACCACACAAATCACACCAGCCTAAGACAGAGCTGAAACTAGGTGTCCAAGCAGTTGTGTCTTTGCTGCTGAAAGAAGCCACCATGCTTCGATCACCGTGGCCAGCCCTGTGGGAACTCCTTTCCCCTTTCCTATCCTCCTGCCAACCCCATCTTGCCAATTCCATCTCCCCTGTGCTCCCTCACTGTCAACGAGTGAGGCCCAGCTTCAGAAGGTCCCCAGAGATCCACTGTTTCCTCTCAGCAACAAGCAATGGCAGGAATCTGCCACTTCTCAGCCACCCACCGATCCTGCAGCAGACACCACAATCCTTCCTTAAAGCCTCCCAAGCAAGTGAGAGAGAGATACTTGCTCTGAGCACCATGACAGAAGAAGAGAGGACTCTCATTCACAAAATCCAAGCTGGCCCCACTAGCCACTCACTCGGCAGAGAGTCCCAGGAGCAGAAAGCCAAGCCAAAGGACTCACAAAGACCAGAGGCCTGGCAAGGCCCGAGGCCAGGGAGCTTGGAAAGGGGTTCCAAGGCTGGAGGCAGGGCCAGGGGGAGAGGAGAGGCGGGGAAATGTATTGGCTGGTCCAAGCGAGTGTCCACTTCCTGCTCGTCCCCTTCCACTCTCTCCACCCTTGCCAGCCAGAAAAGCACCCAGGGTGGCCTGGGCAAGAAAGATGTCAACGGGGCCGATGGGAGAAGGGGCTTGTTGACTGCAAACTGTCCATTATAGCTCAGATTATAAGCATATTGCACAGGGCTCTCTGCACGATGCCGGGGAAATCCAATACGCTGAAAGGTTAATGCAATCAATTAGGGTGACAAGGAAGTAAAGTAAAGCCTTCCGAGTAGATGAAAAGGAGGGCGGGGGAGAGAAAGAAAGAGAGAGAGCCATGAGTTGCTGGGGTGGGGGTGGCATGGGTGGTGGGGAGGCAAGGAAGGAGAGAAGCCTGTGGGGTGCAGTGTGAAGATCTGGAGGGGAGCAGAGCTATGTGGAGGCCAGGAAAGGCTGCAGCACAGCCGGCAGGAGTACGGCCAGGAAAGCTGTCTCTATCCCGGAGTTCTGGTTGCTCAAAGCTCAATTCTCCTTGTCCTTTCCTGCCAGCTTTTCCTCTTAGGCTTAGAGCCGGTGCCCAGGTTAGCAGGGCCATGGGGCTGTGCCAGAGCAGCCCAGGGCCAGGGCCTAGTGAGCAATCTGCAGGGCCTTCCCAGCCAGGACTGCAGCCCCTCAAGCGGCCTGCTGCCCTCCCAGCAGTGCCCATCACGCCTGCAGGGCTTGCTTCAAGCATCCCAGTCCCTCCCTGCATGGCAGAGTGTGGTGGTCGGGATCTCCCATCTTCCAGACTGAGAAACTCAGGCCAAAAAAGTTCAGGCAGCAGCATGGGGCAGCCCAGACTACCCAGCACACTAGCCAGAGCATATTCTTCTCCATTGACCCACTGGAATTAGGGGTCTTGCCTTCCCCAGCAGCTCAAGCCCAGAGGGAGAAACCCTGTAGTCCCTGTCCAGGTCCCTGTCCAGGCTGCCACTTTGTCTGTCCGATGCCTGCAGTGGAGACCCGGACTTCAGGCCCTCTCTGTTGGATTCCAGGCCTGCAGCTTTTAGCCACGTCTCCCACATGCATCCTAATAAGATGCCTTCTCAGTTTGCAAAAGAGGAAACTGTGCTTCTGCGGCTAAAGACTTTGCTACAGGCCACAGGAGAGGGTGTGGGCTCCTTGGATCCTAGGAGCAGCCACACCAAGGGCTTAGGGAGGAGAGAAGAGATGGCATTTCCAGACGGATGGCCAAGCAGGAGATGAGGGGAGAGAGGAGGGACAGGGCTCCCTGGCAGACCAGGATAGTGAGCAGCCTACACCCCGGCACAGGGCTCCCAGACTAATGCCCCAGGCCACTAGGATCATCCACCAAGGATGTCAGCCCAGGATGGTGACACAGGAGGTGGCACGCAGCACTGGTGGTGCACTTCAGGCCAGCACATCACACTCTCAAGCTTGGTTTCACTGGCAAATTTCATGTTCTATGTATTTTACCAGAGGCCAAGGGAGAAAGATCCAGAACCTCCAAGGCTTGGGCCTGCAAACTCTCTTGTCAAGGGCCAGATAGTGTAGACCAGTTCCTGTTACAGCCATTCAACCCTGCCGTTGTAGAGTGAAAATAGCCACAGGCAACAGGAAGACAAATGGGCATAGCTGTTTCCAATAAAACTTTATTTATAAAAACAGGCTGTGGTCTAAATGTGATCCAGGGCACATCCTGTGGCCTGCTCCAGAAAATTAAAGCAACTGGGGCTGAGTGTGAGGTTGTAGATGATGTTTTTCTCTATCCTGCTCTTGGGGAGTGAACGTGTCCAACTTGGACCCTGTTGGGCAGAAGTCTAGAGCGAAAGTGAGGCTTCCATGTCAAGTAGAAGGTGGGAGGAAGGGGGTGAGACAAACCTTCCCAGGGAAGCAGATTTCTAGCTCCCAGCAATTTGGGAAGCCCTGCCCAAGACCTGAGATTGGAGTGAGGACTGGAAGGGGACTGGAAGGGCTCGAGAGGCTCTTGCAATTCCAGCACCTCAGAGCCCAGACAGGAGTGAAGCAGAGCCTGAGGGCAGGAAGAAGCAGCCAGCCAGAAGGAGTAAGAAGGGGTGCAGGGAGAGAAAGGCAAGAGGGGACCCAGAGTGGTGCTGTAACCACGGTGGTGCTGGCGGCAAAGGGAGGAATCCATGGGCCCCAGCGAGAGTGCAGGGCGCGGGCCGGGCCTGCCCTACACTGGCCGCCTCTGATCACGTTTTCAGGGCCACTGCCTGCCGGCGCAGACAATGCTGGGGGAGCCTTTGAAGTCCAAAAGGGATGCCGCGGTGGGAGCCGAGGGACTCTCCTCCCTTCTCCCGTCCTCCTGGGGGGGGGAGGGGGCCAGCAGGACAAAACCCGGAGTTGGCCGCAGCCGGCCCCAATGCACGAGACAAAAGGAAAACAAACAGGTTTGGAGCCAAGCGCGCGGTGCCGTGTCTGTCCCCTGCCCCGCAGTGCAGAGATGATGGATGGCTGCAGCCAGCCAGCTTGCCCGCCGGGCAGGCCCCGCTATTTACATAACACTGGCGTTCCACCGGTCACCTCTGACACAGCACGGCCTGGGGCCCGAGGCCCTGTGGCCCCTTGGTTCCTTGAGCCACTAGGGGACTGTGACAGCCTTGAAGGCAGGGCCAGGCCAGGGCAGCCCCGTGTGACGTTTGCCCAGACTCCAGACAACCCTCAATCCGGGGAAAGGCGGGACTGTAGGCCTTGAGGTCACTCGGTGTCAGTGGTGGCAGCACAGCCACAGAGTGGAGAAGGCAGTGCAGGATTTCTACGGCGTCAAGCCCACAGAGCTGTCCAGAGCCAGCCACCGCGGGTAGCCCAAGCCCAGGTGCTGCGGTGTCCCGACTGAGCTGCCTGGACCATAGTCCTTGCCCCAAGTTTGCAGCTGGAGGCCCCGAATCCCATTTCCAGCCTAAGGGCTGAACAGAAGCTCCTGATGGGCTCATCGCTTCTCTCCAGGTTCCAGTGGGCAGCGTGCTTCCCATTCCCTGTCTCCACCTTTCCCATCCATCCTGGGAGCTGAGTCCAGCCCAGGGTAACAGGCATGTCCAGTGAGGGGGTCTCTATGAGGGGTCACCAATAGGGGAGAGAACGCAGCATCAGAGAGGAAGTGCAGGCCTTACCTTGTAGTGGGTCCTAGAGGTGCCTCAAATGCAGCGGGGGCGTCACTTCATCCTGAGGAGGGAGAGAGAGGAGCCGGTTAGCCCTTCCACGCAGGAAATCCTGAACCCCCCACTCCAGCATGTCCTGCCCCTGTGTGTCCAGGGCCCACCTGGCATCCTGTAGGCTGAGAAGCAAACACTCCAGGTAATGGGGCTGGTAGTTCAGACATGCTGAGCGAATTCTGACTGGGCCTCACCAAAGTACACACCAACCAAAGTTTGAAAATTCAGGAAGCAGCAGGGGTTGATTGCCAGGGAGCTATGGCTCTCAGGACACCAGTAACCAAGCAGAGGAAAGTCAGATCATGCTTTTCACACTCCTTTGTGGAGGCGGACATGGGAATCTGGGTTGGGGGCACTGCTTATAAGGTCTATCGGCTTCTACGGAGCTGCCATTGCTGAGTGGGGTGCCTGGCGACAGTAAGCAACTATGGCCTCAACCACTCCATTACTCTTTTTCCTTGATTCCTGAAGATGAAAAATGATAGTGGCATATGCCTGTGATCCCAGAACTCTGGGAGGCTGAGGCAGAAGGGTCCCAAGTTTCAGCCCAGCTTGGGCAACTTAATGACTTAGTAAGACCTTGTCTCTAAATAAAACATTTAAAAAAGAGGGTGGAGATATAACCCAGTGTGAAGGCCTCAAGGGTAACCCCCAGTACTGGGCTGGGTCAGGATCAGATGTCACCGTGTTTGTTGAGCAAGTAGATGTCAAAGAGGCAAGAAGAGTCAAGGCCGAGCACGGAGAAGCCTCATCTCCACAGAATAGGCTGCAAGCTCCGGCTGTGCAGCTCTGTGAGGAGACCGAGTGTGGTCAGACAGGAGTCTGGGAGCCAGGTCCAAGAAAGAAAGAGGCTCAAAGAGGGAAACCCCTCGGAGCCCTCCGCCTGCCACGGGTCCCGCCCACGCCGGAGCCAGGCCCTGTGCTCTGCCTCTGCAGCACACTGCATCGCACCAGCTGGTTAGGACGGTTTGCTGTTCGTTACTTCACTTCTTCCCTCTCCCTCATTCGTGGCTTATCAATGATGCAAGAGGAATAACGCCAATTTCCTTAGGCCTCGTAATCCCCAAATCAGATTGGGGGGATTGTGGGAGATGAGGTGACCTTGTATGGGGCTCCCAGAATGCCACTCTGTCCCACCGCTCGCTCTCCTGTTCCCAGGACATATTTAGACAGATAATGCTAATTGCACTTGACTTGCCCTCTTAGAGAGGGTTCAGTTCTCTGCCAGCATTTGTCACCTGTGCTCGGCTGCTAGGGCAAGGGGTGCCCCTTGGGGCAGAGCCCACCCTGCAGGATACAAACCAGGAGGGCTGAGGGTCAGGTGGGCGTTAAGTGGCTGGAGATGGCGCCACTGTGGGCCTCTGTGTGACCCAGAAAGCGAAGCAGGGGTCTGCAGAGGGCTGCGTGGACTCCAGAGATGAGGGTATCAGAGGAGAAGGGAGAAGCCACACAGAGGTGAAGAAGCAGGCACAGGTCTGGGAAAGAGCAGGGCTGGAACTAGAAGGAGATGTGAGCCAATGAAGCGGGACACTGGGCCTGGCTTCTGGGCCGTGCTCACTCGGAGATTCCCGGGCCCCTGCTGGGGGCTCTGGGTGAGCATCAGGCAGAGCTCACATCTAGCCAGTCAGCCCTGGGCCTTGGCTGGGGTGTCATCACCAACCTGCCCACCCCAAGCTCGCAGCCTAAGATCTCTCAAGGCGCCCTGGCCGGCCTCTCTTGAACCCCCAAAGCCCCCCAACTCCACAACTCCAGTATCTCCCTTCCACCACCTTTTTCTCCCCTCCCATCCTCCCCGGCAACTGTGCATTTATTAATTCATGAGGCACTAATTAGTTCTTTGTTTAATTTTGTGTTAAACAGACTGACCGGAATGATAACGACTTGCAGTGCGGTGTTGCCGTCCCCAACCACCCCTGTTTTCTGACAACAAGGGAGCGCGGGAGACCGGAGCGTTGAACCCAAATCCCTCAGCAGTTGCACTTCATTAAGTCAAAATGTGACAAGAAGCTTAGAGAGCAACTTGCAGATCTGATCACACAGAACAATCGGGGAGGAAACTTTCCAGGAGTTGGTCGGGGCTGGCAGAGTGAGGAGGAGGGGCAGGGATGCCTGCGTACAGGACTGAGACACGCGCCGGAGTCTTGTTCCCCTCCTGCCTACCCTGGGCAGGTGGCCTGGCTGGCACTGGCTGACAGCAGCAGAGAGGCTGTCCCTTGGTGGACTCGGGGACACTGGGAAGAATCCAGGTCCCCAGGAGGAGCCAGCCTCCTCAATAGTCAGCCCTTCCCTCCGACTCCCTCTCTTTCCATCTCTCTCTCTCTCTTTCTCTCTCTCCTTGTGCTGAAGGCTGAACACAGGACCTTGTGCACACTAGGCAAGTATTCTAATGCTAAGTTATGTCCCCAGCCCCATTTCTTGTCTGGGCATCTTTCTTTTCTTTTGAGACAAGCTATCACTAAGTTGCTAAGTTATCCAGGCTGGGCTTCTATTTGCCATCCTGCTGCTTTGGTCTCCTAGAGTGCTGGGATCACAGGTGTGCTCCCTCGCGCCCAGCCACCTGGGCACCTTCTCTTGCCTCTGCCCTTCACTGTGCCTGATGCCTGGTGCTGGCTTCATGAACGGTCAGCACACACAGGGACGGGGAGAGTTCGAAAGCTGATGTGGTGAAGGAAGGATTCTTTGAGGCGGTGGTGATAGCAGCAGTGGTGGGTGTGTTTGTGTGTGTGTGTGTGTGTGTGTGTGTGTGTGTGTGTGTGTGTGTCCAGCAGCTAGGAAAGCCCAGACAGTGGGTCCTACCCTCAGACAGGCTGAGGTTGAATGAAATCCTTTCAGGCTAAGGAAGAAAAGGAATATGCTCAGGGGTCATGGCAGAAAGTGTCCAGGGGATGCCAGGGGGTCTACTGTCCATTAGCTGTGACCACCCTCTCTCCTTCTGTCCATCTATCCACCCATCCATGCATCTTCCCATGGTTCATTGTTCTTAATCCCAGCAGCTTTGACCAGACAACTAAGGACAGAAAGGCTGAAGGCTTTGCGCAGAGGGATATGGGAAGTCAGAAACAGAGTCAGGTCCTCCAGCCCACGAGCCCAGTGGCTGTCAGCAGACAGCAGAGCTCCCAGTGACAAGCATCTCGTAGCCTCTTCCCTCTTATCTGTGTGAAAGGGCAAGATCGTGGCCTCAGAGGTGTTGAGCTGCCAACTCCATCAGCCGTGGCACAGGCAAGGATGGTTGGTTTCAAAAGCAAACCCTGCCCAAGGCTGAAAGCAGCTCTGCTGACCCTGATCTCCGCCAAGAGTGAGAGAAGAGAGAGGAGAACAGAAACAAAAGCGAACAGAAAGTCCACAGCGGGAGCCTCCTGTGTGTGACGCGCCTGTGCAGCCTTCCTATTGGCTGCCGCACCTGTTGGGGGCGGTCCTGACCTCCGAGGAGCTTACTCAGCCCCTGGTCAGATCCGAAGAACAGTGGTCTGAAGAACAGTGGTCTCCTACCGGGGCTGCAGCCCTGGGCTGGCTTCTGTTAATTTGCTGTCAGGCTGCCTAAGCAAACCAATTAAAACTAATCATTAATTATAAAAGAGAGAGAGAAGAGTAGGAGAGAGGAAAGGGTGAGAGGCAGGGACAAGAGGGAGGAAGTGGGCTGCAGAGGGGAGACCTAGAGGGCCTGAGTAGGGACCTTAGGCCTGGGGGCTGAGAGGGCCTCCAAGGGCTAGGGGAGGCGGGGAAGGAGGCACGGCACCAGGGGCCAGGGCTGACCAGCACACCAGGACTCGAAGGAGCCTCACCACCCACCGTCCCCTCTGGATGGAGCCACTGCATGTCCAGCACCCAGCCTTGGAGCCTGTCCTCGGCTGCCCAGCTCACTATGGATTCCTGTCCCGAAGCTCCTACCTGCCCCAGCCCTCCCAGCCACAGAGGCTCAGTTCAGGACAGCTGTTGCCCCCCATCACTACCACAGAGGCTCAGTTCAGGACAGCTGTTGCCCCTCTACCCCCAGCCTACCTCCCCATCCTTCCTTTCACAGGGGCTGAGGACATGTCAGGCAGCAGCTTGAGGAGGGGGGCGGCACAGACAACAAGGACAGCGTCATGGAAACGGGCACTTTGCCGGAGAAATATTCTGTTTGGCCTCCTTCCTGCACTGAGGGGCTGTCAGGAGCCTGAGTGAGAGCACACTACCCCAGGACCAGGCGTGACAAAACCTATTTTCTGCCTCAAATTTGATTGATTAAAAAACTTTTTAGGAAAACCATGTTAAAAGAGTGAAAAAGAGAGAGTGAAAGAGAGAGAGGGAGGGAGGGAGGGAGAAATAGGAGAAAAGAAAGAGAATAGAAAGTGTTAGAGGGAGCAGAACTAGGGAAAGAAAGGCTGCAGGCAGGGGACCGACAGTCCCCTCTCACTGCGCTGCGCTGTGGCTGTGACGCATGTCAGTGAGACCTCCACAGCATAACTAGGCAAAACAGAGAGGTCAAAGGAAGCTCGAAACTTTGACACAGTGTTAGCAGAACAATGAGGGGCCCGCTGGCTCTGCACGGTCCAGCAGGTGCTGGATCTGGACAGGCAGCAGCCAGAGCGGGCAGCCTGTGCCGGCACAGGGACAGGGACCTCAGGGCCAGGAGGGGCAGGTGGCGGCAGCTGTCTAGCACCAGGAGTCAGAGGCCTCTGGGTTGGCTCTGTCATTTTCCCAGTGGAGTCTTGATTGGGATTTGGCCAAAATCTTGAAAAATCTCTACGAGGTTAAGAGGGAGGGCCTTGTAGTTCAGCGGCAGGAAGCGGGTTTCCTGAATTGTTCTTTTAAACCCAGGCTCAAGCAGTGTTTTTAATAATAGGCATAAAATAAAAAGCAAGGTGGCACCCAGCTTGGCCCTTGGTTCCACTGATGGTGAAGCCTCACTGTTCGCCTTGTCCCTGATCCTGGAGTCCTTCACTGTCAGCTGCCTTGAGTGGCTCCCGGGTCTGCCTGGCTACTTGGAGGGTGGCAGGAGACCCTTTACCCTCTCAGAACTCCAGGGGAATAACACTATCATTTCCCATTGTCCCTGCCTGACTAGGAAGGAGGGGCTGAGTTGGAGATCTGGTTTAACTGCCCCCCTTTTCTCCAAGTGCCTCTTGGTGCTAGCTAAGTCAGCAACTAGGTTTTTCTGTGTACTGGGAGGCCTCGGCAGTGCCACCCAGACCCTGACATCTGTCTCCAGCAGATGCCCAGAAAGACAGCTTTCTCCTAGGACTTCCGCCAGGGGATGCCTACTCTCTCCCAGGCCTGCGCCACCATGACTGTTGGGTGTTTATGAAGCACATAATGTGTACATGACACTGTGCCAGGCACAAGGAAGACATAAGACAGACAGAGGAACAGAGTTGGTCAGAGTCCGGTTTGAATCCCACCTCTGCTGCTTACTGCTGTGAGGGCACACTGAGGTGATGCTTAACGTGGAGCCGGGCACAGCAAGCACTTGCAGGATCCCCGACTCTAAAAGCTGGTTGATAGCTGACAATTCCCCTCCGAGGTATGGACTCCACACAGATGTTCACTGGCTAAGTATTCACAGTAGCCAAAAGGTGGACACAACCCAAGGATCCATCAGTTAAGGAAGGATAAGCATGTGGTATGTTCACACCAGGAATATTACTCAGCTAGGAAGAAGAGTGATGCCCTGATGTGGGCTACAACAGGGTGGTACGGAAAACATTATGCTAAGTCACAGAAGCCAGATACAAACAGCCACAAACTGTATGACCGCATTTGTCAGAAACCTCCAGAACAGGTAAATCCACAGCGGCAGAGAGCCGATGAGTGGCTGTCAGGCTGGGGGAGGGGACAGTGGAGGAGGGATGGCTACCGGGTGCAGAGTTTCTGTGTGGAGTGATTAAAAAGTTCTGGAACTGGATAATGGTGATGGTTGTCCAACTCTGTGAATGTACTTAACGTGACTGATTTATACACTGCATTTTACCACAATAAACTAAAGTGACACAGCTTTGGAATAAAAGCAGTTGGGAAGAGAACAAAGAGGCATTAGATAAGCCGAGCCAGGGGTGGAGGGTAAATGTCATCACTGCAAATGGCCCTCTCTCCCCCACCCCACCCCCCAGAACTCGAACTGCCACCCAAGGGATTCCTGAGTCTCAGTGAGATGCACTTTGTGACAGCGGAAGAACAGACAGTACGGAAAGGCCAGGGGCTCCCTGATGGACTCCCCCAGAGCACCCTGCTCACGTGGGCTCTGTGTCCCTCATGTGCCACTGCCCCACAACAGTGCTCCTTCTGGGAGGCTCCCCACATACCCGGCCACCTGTGTGTCCCTTGGTCTGGCTCCCCACACAACTTCCACTCCCACCCAGCATCAATGGCCGCATTCCCTCCACGTGAGACCGAGCTGATGTTTCCCCAGTCCGAGGGCCCTGGGGTTCCCATGGTCGGGCAGTCCTCCTCGGAAGGGAAAGCCTAGAGAAGCGGTGGGCCAGGTTCTCAGGGGTCCCCTACGCCCTCGCCCCACCCTTCTGCCTGCTCCCGGATGCATCTGCACACAGAAACCCCTGCCTTGGCCCGGGAACTGTCAGGAGATCAACAAACAAAAGCTGCTTCTTGACAGGGAGTCATTTATATTTTAGCTTCGTTCCATTATCCTAACGAATCCTTCATCAGCAGATGCAATATTAACAGCAGAAAATCAGCTCATTACATCCGGGGGGATTTCATCAAGTCGGCAATCATGTGTGCAGCTCCCCAAGCCTTCAAGAGGCCAGTGGGGCTGTTATTTATTTATTTTGTTACTTATTTATTTAATTTTTTGGGCTCTTTCCACATAATTGCGCCGCATCTCAGATCTTCAATAAATAATTTGTAGGTCCTGAACTGCAGACAGCTCTGCTCTCTGCCATGAGAGCCTGCATTAGCCAAAATATTTACCAATATTTAAAAGTCATTAGAGTCGGGAGGGAAGTGGGGAGGGGTACTCGGTTCTCCTGGAAACCGCCCGGTTAGGGCCAGAGTGCTCGGGCCTCAGTGTCCTTTTCCAGCCCTTTTTTCCGCCCGAGAGAGGCCTACATGTCCAGGGACCCCAGGAACGAAGCCCATGTCAGTGTCCTGGGTTTCCTCAGTCTAAGCTGAAGTGCTGAGAGGGACGTGGCCTGAGGCAGCGCTGCTGCCAGGAAAAGGCCCAGAACAAGATCAGAGATCAGTCTCGGAGGTGGCTCCTCAGAGCCGCCATCCTTTCTACGCGCCCGAGATCTCCAGTGACGCAGCCCAGTCTTCGAAGAGTGCCTGGCTGGAGTGGCACGGGCGCTGCTGGGCACCCCCACCGCCACCACGGGCCAGCCATGCTTTCACAGGTTTTTCCCAGCGGGGGCTGGATTTCTGCCCAGCCAGGAATGTGCTCCCAGGATGTCAATTCTAATCTCCCCAGCGCTCTGACAGAATTAAGCTCCAGTTTGTCCGACAACATCCCAAAGTTTCAGAAATCCAGGGCAGACTCTCTAATCAGGCTGCAGGACAAAGGTCTGGCCTGACCCTGTCACTTCCATTTATTCCTCCTGTCTGTCTCCAGGCCTCAGCCTTTCTACAGCTTCCTCTAGCCTCTGCCCTGCCCTGGCCAGCCTCCCTACGCCCGGCTTCCCTGTTTCTCCAGCACTTCCCCTCACCAGTAGCCTGCCTAATCCTGTTGCTCCACCATCTACAGCCCAGGAATCCCTCTGAGTCCAACCTGGCTGGCCCTCCGCCTGCTGGCCCAGCCATGGTTAACTTCCGGCAGGGAGTGCGTGGACTCAGCTTCTCCCGGGCTCCAGGGAGACAGCGCTCCATCTAGAGCTACACTCAGACTCTGCTTCCCTTGGCCTTCAGCCTGGGCTCCCCAAAGCTGCCCCGTTGTGCTTCCTGAGCTCCATCTTGTTTGAAGAGTCAGCTCCTGGGCCCTGGAAAGCATTGGCCTCTCTGCCATGTTTGGAGGCACTTGTATGGACAGTGATCTTTCCGCATTAGCTGTGCCAGTCACCAAGAGTGACCACTGTCAACAGAACAGAAGCAGCGCTGGTCGTGGTGCCGGAGGGCCGGAGGCCAGGACCCAGGCCCTTGGCTCTGCCACTAGGATGGGGAGAGGAGCTTGAGCACTGGCCAGATGGGCCACAAGTGCCCATGTGCACCAAAGATGCCTCGTCTCCCACTGTCCACAGCTCCCAACCCGCTTCCCATCCACACGGCTCTCCTCTGGGCCCACTGCACCAAAACTCACCTCTGCTTCCAGAGGAGGTCATGTGCATGGGCTGGGAGAGGCGAAAGCTTTGGAAGTATACAAAGAGGCATGGGTGGGGACCCCAGTTTAAATGCTTTGCTCCCCTCAAATGCCCATGGTACGGACAGGCGAAGGGAGGGGGATATGGACTGTCAAGCCGAGGCCCAGGGCTGCAGGCCCCAAGGCAGGCGCTGACCATGAAGCCACATCAGTATGGAAAATAAATATGAGGTGGGAGGAGAAGTCTTGAAGGGGAAGAATCAAAGGCCGATGTCCTTCTGCTGTTGGCTGGCCATCTGGAAGAAACAGAAATCCACCACGGTGGGTAGGGCAGACAGCCCTGTGGGAAGGCCACAGCTTCCTTGCCTTCCCTGTGTGACCCAGGCTGAGACCACCCTGCACACAGAGTCTGGCCCATCACAGGCTTCCCCGAGGCTTTCCTGCTCCAGCTTCCTTGGAGAGAGCACCCCTTTCTCAGAGCTGCAATGGGGCAGCTCCCTGGCACGTTCAACCCATCTTCTCCCTGTCCCAGAGCTGGTGCAGCCTCCCCAGCACAGCCAGGAGGGCCTCGACGTCTGGGAGCCTGCTAGGGACCAGGCCTTAGGAGTCCTGGAGGTTTAGCCAGGCCGGGCTGGAGCAGGAGGATGCCGTGTCTCTTAGCAAGTTCTCTCTCTGGAAGAATTAAAATTATCATAGTATTTTCACCTAATAACAGAAAAATCTACGGAGGTCTCCACTGGAGAACAGATGAATGTGCCTGTCAGCACTTTCCGGAAAGCACCGGGTTCCCAGGGTGCCCCCTCTCCACCCCTGTAACTTTCTGATTCCCCAACTTACAAAGAGGCGTCTCTGCCTTTTTCTGCTCTCATCTTTCTGCTCTTGCTATACTGGGGCCTTGGTGAATTATTGGGGTTTTTTTCCTTTTCTTTTTTCTCTCTTTCTTTCTTTCTTTTTTTTTTTTTATGCTATTTATCAGCAGATTGTGTGGAGCTGAGTGGTGTGAGCCTCACCCTGCTAAATAAAGCTTTGGTATTTCTGATAAAGCCATCAAATTCCTTATCGCAGTGACACAAAGTGCATTTAAAGAGACAGACACCCTGCCCCTTCCTCCCCTCCAGGCCCTCCCCCTTGATGCAGTTCAGATTTCCAGCTGCTCAGACACCAAATACGGCTCCTGAGGGGTAAGTGTTGGGGCTTGGGGGAGAGGGGACAGAGGCCTTCCAACTCCCACCCACCAAGGTCAGACCTGCCAGAGCCCTAACCAGGGACTCAGTCCCAGGGTGTGGCATGTCACTTCCTGACCCAACTCTGGATCCAGACTGGAGCTATCAATAGAAACGTCCTGGACCAGGGGATGTCCTCATAAACAGAACAATCCCGTGTCAGGACAACAGCCGGTGAAGGAAGTGTCCCGGGAAGCCACGGCCCCACAAGTCAGCAGGCCCAGCTGCCTTGGCCACTGTGCCCTGAAGCAGTGAAATGGTCTGGGAGGGACCACTGAATATGAGGTGGAGGAGGGCAGATCCCTGGAGCCTGACCATTTGCCATGTGCTCAGCAAGGCCCTGACTGTCCACACAGCCCTGGAGGCAGGCAGGACCATCATTCCATTTAACAGATGGGGAAACTGAGGCTGGCCAGGGGCTGCAGAGCCAGGGGCAGACCCAGTGGGGGCTCTCGCCAGGGCTACTGCCCATGAAAGGCACTTCTCCCCAAATTGTTTGCAGAGCTGACCTGAGGGTCCAGCTGTCATCCACCAGTCTCCATTTATGAACCCACAAAGACAGGCCCTCCTGTGTCCTGGTGCCCCCCTCCCCTCCCCCATCCCCAGCACTGGCTCTGCAGCCCAGGCCCCGCGCCCACACACAGCCTGTTGGTTGAGGAATCAAATTTATTATTTTTAATTATTTTGATTTATCAAAGCAGCAGCAACAATCATATTAAACCAACTTGGCTTCTTGGCATTTAACAGATACAGCTGCTGCAGGACTCCCCCAGACTCCATAAAACATCCTGACCGTCCGTCCACCTGCTCCCAGAGTGGGCACCTCAGGCCCCTTCTCTAAGAGCCCCAAGTCCTAGGGCTGCCACATCCCCTCTTCTGTTCTGACCCCTCTGAAAGCACACATAGCTGAAGTCACCGAGAGCCACAGGGCTGGTGAGGAATCGGGTGGGGCAAAGCCACCGGATGGCTTCAACACAAGCACCGCTGTCCCCTGGGCCAGGAGACCCTTCCAAAGTCTGGGCCCACACTGGGTGGCAGGCTCAGGCACACATCCCTCAGCTGGTGTTGGCAGGGGCACACAGGCACAGGGCACAGGCCAGTCATGCTCTTCTGCAGGTACTTGCTTCCAAGAGGAATTACTGCCCCTTGCTTACAAAAGAGGAAACTGGTGGTGGTGATTTTCCTGAGCTACACAGCTCATAAAAACAGTGAGGCCAAAACTCACTCGGACTCAGGTTGCATTAAAAGCCCTTTTTTTTTTTTTTTTTTTTTAACTGTGCCTCACCACCTTCTCTCTGGACCTCCGAGCCATGTCTTGCCCAAGTGTCACAGCTACTAGGAAAAGGTGGCTGAAGAGATGTTCATGGTGACAGCCTTGGGCTACATATGCCAACCATTTAGAATCTGGACGCTGCGGGGGGAGCACCTAACTGCAGGTTTCCACAGGACACCTAGGTTTGCCCAGGGCCCGGGGGGCCTGGCTCCAGGAGCCCTCGGATCCTGCCTGATGCAGGTGCCTGATCCAGAAGCCGATCCACTGAGGGAGGGTCAGCAGAGTACGAGAACAGAAGATCCAGCGCTTCAAAATTCTAAGCAAACTGCACACCAAGGGCATGAGTGGAACAGGTACCTCTGGGGTTCAAGGGCCCATAGAAGCCACCCAAGGTCACTCTCAGTCAGCAGGCCCAGCTGCCTTGGCCACTGTACCCCGAAGCAGTGAGATGATCTGGGAGGGACCACTGAATATGGGGTGGAGGAGGGCAGACCCCTGGAGCCTGACCATTTGCAAGGCCCTGACTCTCCACACAGCCCTGTGAGGCAGGTAGGACCAACATTCCATTTAACAGATGAGAAAACTGAGGCTGATCTCACCTTCTCAGTGCAGTGAAGGCGTTGGCAGTGCAGAGACACATCTTAACACACTATGCTGCGATATGGGATGCTTTAACCCAAATAACAGCAGGCTGGGATCAAACCAAGAGCCCAACTCCCCAGGTCCCCATGGCCTTGTCCAGGGCCCCTCAGCCTAGTACGAGAGGGTGGCTCTGGCTGCAAGCTCTGAACTCTGATGGGCACCTATGGCAAGCCCTCTGGCCTCTCTGAGGTTGAGTTTCCTTATTTATCAAGTGTGCAGGATGATATCAGAGAGCGTGGTAAGGATTTGGGGAGACAAGGAGTGCCAAGCTCTCAGCAAAGTGTCTACACGTTTCCTATGTGCATAAAGTGGTGACAGACATCACTGTCTTTATCACTATCACCCCAACACCTTCCTAACCAGGACATGGTACCAGAGATCGTGGCTTTGGGGGTGTCATGGCACAGCATGTTGGATGTTGCCTGGGAAGGCTTGGAAATGTCTTCGAGAGGCTGTTCCCGCGGTGTGCCTGCCTCGACGCTGGCTAAGCAGCTGATAAGGACCTAGCACGCAGGCAGGAGGGGAAACAGGGATGACTTGGACAGTCACATTTGCCTATCAAAAACCGTACATTCACTCAGCTTTCCTCAGGGACTCATGCCCTAATATGGGCCCCGAAGCTTTCTGGGTTATTTCTAGTACATGTGATAATGACTCCAGGCTTTGCTTCTGCTGCCCCCAGAAAACTTTCCATCTGGAGAGAGGAGAGGGAGGACGGATGGCGAAGAATGAGAAGGGCACAGGGAAATCCAAGGTCAGAGAGCAGGAGGAATGTGGCAAAGATGTGAGAGCTCGGGGAAAGGAAGAGCAGGAGCTGGAGGAATGGGCTGACCGAGGGGTCAGGGTGAGGAGGGCAGAGAGCTGGGCCAGACAAGAGGGGATCTCAGAAACACAAGGTGGGTGGGCACCCAACCACGCCCTCTCCCTGCTGCCCACTGCTCCAGGGAAATGCCCCAGGGCAGCACAGCTTCCAGCTCTCAAGGGCCACAGCCAGTCTGCTTGTCCAGAGACTCTGGGGAGGGTCCCTTCTGCATAGCAACCAAGCTGGGCCTAGGGGCCCCTTTGGCTCCTTGAGTTATTCACATACTAATTATCTCTCTGCCCAGCCTGGGCCCATCCACTCTGGACTGCAGAGGGTTAACTCTAGACAAGGGCTGGCTGGCTTTGCCTTCCCTCTACCTCCATTCTACTGCTCCTATCACCTACCTCCCCCACCCCCTGATCTTAGGGAAAAAAACCCATCAAAATAACTATTTTATGTCTCCAAATATGCAGATCATTTTCTTTAATGAAAGATGCTTGACGTCTCCGATCCAATTAATATGCAAATGCAGGAGAGGATTTATTTGTGACATTCTGTCTGGGTGAGAGAAAACAAAAAAGGCCTGTTAACCAAAACACTAATTGCTGTGACTGATTGTCACATATCATCATTTTCATAGGATCTCCTCCATTCCCGGCTCGCAGGGAGCTCAAAACCAGGACTCACTCCACGCAGGCATCAAGGAGAAACAGGGCAACTGGCTACCTGCCAGTGTTTTGCCCTTGCAATCAGCCTCGGTGTTGGGCTCAATGAGGTGGAGGGTCCATTTGGCTCGAGTCCCACAGCTCGGTCCCTGACCCTCTACGGTACTTGGCTGGTCACCTCCCTTTCCTTCTATCTCTCTTTTCTGCCCTTGAATATTGTGCCTTTTCCCTCAAGGTCCTCACAGTGCCTATTGGGAAACTGAGGCTGGCACAGCATGGCACCCTCTCAGAGGCATAGATATTCTTGGAGGCTGAGCCGACACCTAGGTCTTGGCCTTGCCCTATGTGACCGCACTGAAGTAGGCAGCTCCATGGTCACCACAGAGTGGCTTCCCAAGGGGCTTAGAAGACCCTTAGGACTCTTCAGAGGGACCACAGTGCTCCCCTTTCCATCTGGGCCTTAGGGAGAGTGGGGAGGGGCAAGAGTACTAACAGACACCCCTACTCTGAAGGCCGAGCAGAACCAGAAAAGAAAAGGCATGTGCTCAAGATAATCTGTAGTGAAGGGCTACAGCGTGCTGGTGCCATGTAGTTCCAACCCAAGGCCTTGGTGCAGTAAGCGACCTTCTGAGGGAGATTTTGCTGGGACCCAGGACCTCAGGAGGCTCTGACAACAGAGAGCTCCAATGTCTTGGACACTCCCCGGACACCTCTTCTGGCTTCCTCCTTAGAACTCCTATGGGTTTCAGTTTCAAATGATACTGAAATTTGGGATTGTGGAGCTCAACCTGAAAAGGTTGAGTAGCCACGAGGGTTTGTGAGCCTCACAATGGGTGCTGGACGCCAGGTATGGGGACAGAGAGGGGCTCTGCGTCTTGTAGGAGTCATGGGAGAACCAGACGCCAAGGGATCACCAAGCAACTGGCACACGGTGAGCACCCATGCAGCGAGCCCTGTGCCTGGAGCTCCACATCTGTGAGGCTGCGTCATGGCGGTGGCAGAAGATGGCTGTATCCTGCCTGGCTCCATCTCAGACGTCCCCATCTCCTGCCCCAACCCAACTGCCTCCCTCGGGCGACTCCACTACAGGCCTCCAGGAAAAGCTGGCGCCAGGGCAGCATGGGGCAGACACTCTCCCCCCAAAAAGGCCTGCCCCCGCACCCCAAGAACAGGCTCAACAGGATGCCGTGCGGGGGAGCTTGGAAGCCTTCCGGGAAGAGCACAACCTGGCACCCATCCCGCCGGGAAGAAGGTGAGCTGGGTCTGTCTCTCTGTCTGCCGCTCACCTGACTCGCGCCCACGGTGCTGAGCACCAATGGGGTGTGCGTGGGTGCAGACAGGAGGCGCATCATGGCGCCAGGAGCCAAGGGAGCGAGGGCAGGCGGCTGGGAGTGGCAGCAGGTTGGCTGGTCAGCTGAACAGTGCCCTGGCTGTGTGCTGGCTCGGGAAGGCCCCACCCACCTGCATGGATGGCGGGTGGGTAGAGGGCTTTGGGCAGGGGACAGGGTCTTTATCATAATAGTGAGACTGCCTTAGCTGAGAGAGCCCACTCTCTGCTTCATCCTTTTTTAATTTTTAAAAATTTTTTGAGACAGGGTTTTACTATGTAGTTCATGCTGGCCTTGAACTCACTATGTCGTCCAGGCTGGCCTCCAGCTCATGGCAATCCTCCTGCCTCAGCCTTCAAAGTGCTGGTATCACAGGGTTTACCACCAGGTTCAGCCTTTTTTCTTTTGGTAGTAGGGACTGAACTAGGGCCTCACACAAACGAGGCAAATGCTCTACCACTGAATAACATTCTCAGCTCTTTTATTTTATTTTTTTGTTTATTGTGATACAGGGTCTCACTAAGCTGCCCAGACTGGGCTTGACCTTGGGGTCTTCCTGCTTCAGCCTCCCAAGTAGCTGGGATTACAGCTGTGGTGGCCAGTGAGGTGCCCACTTTCTCCTGCCCTGCCCACCATCATCAGCCGAGTGAAAGAAGACATACCTTACTCCTATTTTGCCTGTGTCCACCCCTGTGGGGCCTCACTGCACTGCCTGTAGGGTACTGGGATTCTGGGCACAATGCTATGGTTCTCACTGTGCCATGATCTACAATAGCCCCTTTAAAACTAACCTATCTGTACATTAAACCACCCATAAAACAGATGAGTGAGTAGCCATGGCTCGGAGCAGTCCATTAAAGCCAGGCGCCTGCGTCCACCCCACTGCCTCTCCCATCCCTGCCCCCAGTGCCCAGCCTGGGGCGGCATCTGCCTCACTGTGCACAGCAAAGTGGATCTGGATAGACCAGCTTCCTGGCACTGGGCAGAGAGGACTTGGACTTTGCAGGTCCCCCTGCGGAAGCCTGCAGTGAGCCCCAGGACCTCTGGCCGGAGCTCCCTTGCTCCGCCATCCTTCCTTGTCCCTGTCTCTCACCACCCTGAGGAAAGGGCTTCTAGGACTAGAATTTGAGAAAACTCGTCCACTTGTTGCATTTTCCTATAACTCTGCTCTAATTCCATGGCGTCTGGGCTCCATGTACCCCAACCCCAGAACCTTTCTTCTCTTGCCTCTGAGGGTTCAAACTGTGCCAGTGGATTGGTCCCAAACACACCCACCACTACACCATCTGCCCAAATCCCCCAGTTCCCTTCAGGTTCTTGGTGGGCACAAGTCTGGCTTCCCAAATACCAGACTTCGGCTTTTTCACCACAGGACACTTCTGGGACGGTGGAAGAGTACCCTCCATCTTTGCAGGAAGGGGTGTGAGGCTAATGCCACTCCAGCTTTAAAAATACCCCAGTATATGATCCCCAGGGTCAGAGCAAAAGCCACGTGGTCAGCGCTGGGCTATTAATAGCCAGCAAATCGTTTCCCTGAGCCTCGGTCCCTCCCTAGCACCAAGAACCTTTCTGAGGAAATCAAAGCGAACACAACTGTTACCAAGTCACTACTAAAATATTTACCAGCCTGGCCGAGTGCCGAAGGTGCTTGGCACCAAGTGTTTGCTTATTTACAAGGCTGTTTTAAAGGGTTGAAAGGAAAATAAGGTAAACTGAGCAATTAAACCGAGGGGCCAGGTGGTACCTACCAGCTGCCTGCTGCCCTGGCACGAGTGAACTAGAGTGGTGCTGGGCAGATTCCCCTAGAATGGGTCAGGAGAGCGAACAGATAGGTTTGGAGCCCTGGAAGGACCCCAGCAGGTGAGGGAAGGGGGGCAGAGAGAGTGCCAGAAGTCAGAGAGGTGCTTCTCTGCCAAGCCAGTGGGCCCCCAAACCCCAAAGTGGCCCCTGACTTGTGCGTGCCCATAAGGAAGACCATGGGGACAGCCTGTCCAGAAGCAGGGGAAGAGTGCCGGGGTGAGCTGGGTGGACAGCAGGCCAAGAAAAGGGAGGCCCAGGGAGAGGCAGGCAATGGGAGAGTTGGGGGGGTACGGGGACCTGGAGGAGAGAAGGCACTGAGTTTTCTCTTCTTCCTCTTCTTTGAAGTTTCCTTGTGGTTTGAATTTAATTTTGATTTTCTCAACTTTAGCAGATTGAAGTTGAAATAACCTACAAATTACTTAATGTGTTGTAAATCTGGGGGAATTCAGGAGTAATGGGGACCACATGTTGGCCAGGAGGGAACCCATGGAGGTGGGGGAGGCAGCCCGGGCTGACACGCAGGTGGCTATCCCCGGCAGGGAAGCTAGATGCCCCGTTTGCCCCCTCTCCGCCTCAGGGAGGGCTCCTGGGCTTCCCTAGGGGTGGAAGTAGAATTCCCAAGCTGGCTAGGGTGCCTGGGCTGACATAGCAAGAAAGTGTTAAGACCATGGACTGACCAAGTCTTCGCTCAGAGTTGCCTGGTGACTGTGGACACTGGGCAGCCAAGTAGGCCGCGTGCCAGGCATCCGCCAGGCCCCTCCGCTGTGCCAATGCCAATGCCTCGGCCAGCCTGCTGCGTGCGTGTGGCTGTCAGCTGAGCGCCCGCCTCCCCTCCCCCTCCCGCCCTCCCTTTTCTGCAGACTTCTCTCAAGTACTGAGCCATATGGTTCCAGTTAAGCTCCATATTTTTCCTTGTCGATTGAAGAGACACACTTTCCTCTTTGCCAGACAGTTTGCAGATTGCTCTGTTGGCTCAATTTCTTATTGGATTTCTCAAAAAAACTGACATTTTAAATTAATTTACAGCCACAACAAAAAGAGTTCAGAATTTTAATGGTGTTGTAAGTAATTTTTAGGTAATCCACTCCAGATTTTGATATTAACCTTTGAAACTGGAGTTCATTCAGCTACTATGTTACAATACACAGTCAGACTCCAGGCCTGGGGGAGGCCAGCCTGGGGGAGGAGGTGGAAGGGGCTAGGAAGCCCTTTCTGCTAGGAACCCCCAGAGAGGATGGTGCCCGGGAACCGGAACAGGTAAGTGACGCGGAGTGACTGGCTAGCAGGTGCTAGGAGGGGAGACCAGGGGGCATTAAGACAGCCGGCCAAGTGCTGAAGAGCAATTTCGGGGCACAGGAGCCCCTTTATGTTCTCTGAGGACCTGTCATCCCCAGCAGGGGCAGCTTGTTCAAGGTGCGAGGTCCCAAGTAGCAGAGTAGCGTGAGGCTCCACCTCCTGCACTGGAAATGACAACAGCAACAATAATGATGGCACTGACACTCACTGAGCATCCCCTGGAGTGGGTCCTGCTGTGACACCCAGGGGACAGCCACTACCTCGCCTCTGCTACCTTGCTCAGTTACTCAAGTTTAGCGAAGGCCAACCGTATCCCAGGGCGAAGCCATGCTGAGATGCTATGCCCTTAAATGGCAACCAGAGCGTAGCACGGAGATGCAGTTTGCAGCCTCGTTCACTGCTCAGTCCTCCCAGCTTCGGAGCTCCTGCCCCAGGCTGAGCTCTGGACCCTGCTTCTCACCCTAGTGTCTCTCTCTTCACAAAATCCTTCAGATCCTCGCCTCCGCCATAGTTTCTGTCGCTGCAGCTGGCAGAGGAATGTTCTACCAGGCAGGCCAGGCAAGGCCACTTCGTCCTTGAGCTGTCTCAGGCCAACCTAGAGGCCGCATGCCAACCGGGCCGGAGGAAACTCCAGGCATGGGGAAGGTGGCCCTCGCCAATGTCTTTACTAGGCTCTGGCACTGCGTGGCGGCACTGCCTGGGTGCGGTGCCAGTTTACTACACCAGCAGATTGCTAGCATTCCTTTCCTGTAAGAGCTTTCCAGGGTACCCAGGAGAGGAGGTACAAGTTGGGCCGCCAAGGCCATTTGGGTCCCAGGAGGGTCCTCCCCTCCACGTCATGCAGAGCTCCTCACGGAAGCCGGGGAGGGGTTACACTGGCTGCTCAGAAACCAGGGCTGCATCCCGGCCGCGCCTGGGTCAGGGAGTGAGTCAGCGCCTGCAAGCCACTGCGATGTTATCGAAGTGGCACTGTGTGGGGCTCCTGGGTAGATGTCCATCTCTAAAGTGGGCACAGAGTAGGGAGGCTCAGGAAAAGAAACAGCAGGCTTTTACTTTATCCGCTAGAGGAGACTCTGGAAGCGAAGGAAGTCTGTGAGTGAGGGCTACGGATGGGGAAAGCAGGAAGGAGAGCCTGGGAGGCCGTGTTCGGACAGGTGGAGGGGCAGGGCAGCTGGACAGAGACAGGGAATAGTTCCAACCCCGGACTCAGGGAGCATGATGACCATGCCTGCAGGAGCCACAAGGTTAGGAGTGTAGCCCCAGAATGCCAATGTCGCAGCCCAGCCACTGTCCATCAACCTATCTACTCATGGCTACGTATGCAGACAGTTCTGGGTGCCAGCTGTGTGTGAGGCCTTGGCAGTCCAGGAAACAGTCCAGCCACCCAAACCTCACAGACCCAAGCCCCTCCATCCTTGTTATCCTTAGGCGTCTCGAGGGCCTGTAGCATCTAAGTGTTCTGAGCTGAAACGGACCTGACGCCCACTCCCTGGAAGCTCTCAAGGCTCAGTCCCCCGGGATCCCTTCCTTGCTTGCTCTCCTCAGGGCTTGAGCAGGGCCCCAGATTCCAAGTGTGAGAAAACCTTTTCCAGAGGTGCCAGGAGCCATGACAGGGACTTTTCACCATTCTAGGGAGAAAAAGTGTCTGTGTGCTACGTTTCTGGTTCTGAGCACTGAAGGCTGGGCTCGGAAGCTGGCCCTCGTCTCCTTCCCGATCAGAAGCATCGGGAAGGGCAGGCAGCAGCTGCCAGGGCTGCCCACGGCCCGGGGCCAGACTCTGCAGACCTGGGAACCTGTGGAGCCCCTGGCGGGTAGCCAGACAGCATGTATGAGTGTCAGGGGGCAAGATGGAGGGAGAACTCTGGCTTGCCTTGCCCTGGCACTATGCCAACACGAGGAAGGTTGAACTCACCCTGGGCGAGATGCCACGTGCCCAGGAACTGGGCATCTGCTGGCACAGGCAGCATCTGAAGAACGAATAGTCCCACTACCGCCTTCCATCCCAACATGACATGGCACTGAGGCTGGGGGCCCTCAAGTGTCTGTCGGCACCATTCCCAGCACATACTGTGGGCCAGTCCCACTGGCACTGGGCTGCACCCGGTGGACTCAGGCACACTGGTAAACTCAAGCCAAGCGCCAGATGGCCGTCACCACTGGATGGAGGCCATCAGCTGGGCACCTCTGGGTTTGGGCCCATGGCACCATCTCTCCTATCATGGTCCAGGGGATGGCCCTCCCTGCTCTGCCCAGAGACCACCGTCTTCCATCATTTTATGGGGCAGAGAAAAACAAAAAGGCTAGAAGTCTTCACAAAGTCAGCTGCAGTGTACAAACTATATATGAAAATGAAAATGAGTGTCCTTCCCCTCTGATCACTGAGATAGTCCTGTTCAGCTGATTAAATTTTCATGTGTGTTCCAATGGAGGGAGCAAACCCCTGAAACTTTCTGAATTGTTTCTCTCCCCAGTTGTCTACTGGCCTCTCGCTCTCTTTCCAACTCTTTCTTTCTTGGCCTCTTTTTATTATTATTATTATTATTATTTTATTTTTTATTTCCCACTCTTGGTCAGGTTAAAGCGCTCCTGAGGGGTGATTGACGGGGGTTGCCATGGAGACCCCGGCTTGAAAAAAAGTCTCCTTAGTTGCCAACTCTGTGTGTTGTTGTTTTACAACTGTGACCGACCGTCACATGAGAGGGGGGACAGCTGGGGGCCGGGCAGCACAAAGGGGAATGGCTTTTTAATGGAGTGCCTGGCCGGCGCTTGAAGACTCAATAAAGAGTTGCTGGTGAGTCCCCTCGCTGGGCTAGGCCCAGCACATGGGGGCTGAAGACCCTTTGTTCCTCAGGAGCTGGGATGGGAAAGTTGGGAAAACTAGCCACTGAGAGGGGAAAACAAGAGGCCTTCCCCCCGTCACTGGACAGCTATTTTCTCTCACTCTCAGGGTGCCCGGATCGAGGGGACAAAACCCAGTGTCTTGGACGGGCTGCCATGCTGGGGGAGGCAGCTGGACGAAGGGAAGGAGGAGGGGACAGCCTGCCTTGGGCTCCATGGCCCTCAGCGTGAGGGCAGGTGGCCGATGGGAAATGGGGCCACTGAGGGGCGGGGGGCAGTAAGGGCCCAGGCCCTCATGGGGACAAGACGGCTGCAGAATGGCTCTGGGAGGAAGAGAAGGTTCCTCACTCTATGGGCCAGGAGAACTTGAGTGTCCACTGTAAGTGCTGAGATGCAGATGGCAGTGTGGCCAAGCCCTGGTGGCTCCCTCCCTCCCCTCCCCCAGCTGCCACATAAGACCCCTCCACCTGCTGCTGTTTCCCTCACTGTGGCTCCAGGTGGACAGTGCCCATAGCCCTCAGGAGGGGCTGAATTTGCAGTCTAGAACTGGGCCAAGAACATGGCACTCTCTGACAGGAGGAGCAAGGGCCAGAGCCCTGTGTAGGGAGAGACAAGGGTGGCCAAGCGTAGCCATTCTCAAAGAGTGCTCTAAGGCCTCTGGGTGTTCCTGAGGCCCTTTCAGAGGCTCCACAAAGCCCACCCTACTTCCACAATAACTCCAAATGGTGACGTGCCTTTTTCAGTGTGTGACACTGCACTGAGGCAAATGATACTATGGCGTGCAGCTCCCTGGTACGAATTACAGCAGCAGCGGGGTGCTCTCCAACCCCATCTGCTTTCAGCTCAGAAAACAAACAACCCCACGTGAATTTACTTCGTCCTCGATAGGACCACAAATACTGTCCATTTGTACGAAATCTCAGCCCTGGAGTGCACATCTTTTTGAGATTCCAAGGGGTGGAAGGGAGGCACACTGGGAGGCCTCCTGCTGCAAACTCAGGTCCAAGGCTGGGCTGAGGAAATGAACTTGTGGGGCAGAGCTGGGAGCATGGAACGCCATTTTTATCTCAGAGAGTCTCTGGCTGACACTAGCATTCTTCTGATTTGAGTATTTGGCAGCATTTTTCTCACAAATGACCAAAGCAAGCCTGCCACTTCAAGGGGAAGAGACTGAGAACATGTGTCGCCAATGATAAAATCTGAGCTTGGGTGTGAAAATGAGACTTTTGGAAGACTTGTAGTTACCACTGTGACTGACGGCATCCTGATACTTAACAGCTTTTCTGATGGTGTCAGGGATGATACTAATGTCCCCACTTTTTAAAATGTCAAGAAATGAAATTTGTCAACATTCAGAAGATCTGAATTTCTCAGTGAAACAGTTTTTCTCTGATGACCCATGTAGAAGGTGACACACTCTTGGATCAGAGAATGAGTCAGTCCAAATGTGAAAGAGACCAGCGATTTTACCATAACAGAGTACTCAAAGTTCACACTGCAGCGAACATTCAAGAGAACACCCCTCATTGAGTTCTGATATAGTATCAAAGAACCATACCCACAATTGTCTGCCAGGCTACGGAAATATTCCTCCCTTTCCCAACTGAATGTGAAAAGCTGGATTTTCCTCAAAACTTTCACCTAAAACAATCTACCAGAAAGAACAGAGCACAGAAGCTGACAGAGAATCCAGACTGTTAATCAGAACTCAGGGCTGGAGGGCAGCATAGATCAGCGGTAGAGCACTCACCCACTATACATGAAGTGCTGGGCTTGATCCCCAGCATCATATAAACATGCATAACTACATAAATTCTGTAAAGTCAGACATCAGTGACACTTGCAGAAACATAAAGCAACACTCATCTTCCTATTAAAATTTTGTTTGGGGTGTATAGCAGTTCTCTCACACACAAAAATATTCTTCATCTTAATGTAATGGATTTATTGTTGTTATTTTACAATGAAGCAATGAATGTTTCTAAAATTTTGTTTAAATTTCTCATACGGTAAATATTGATAAATAAAATCTGTACAGCCCCAAACTTAGGGGTTCTCTGTACTTTCAGGAGTATAAAAGGGGCTTAAGACCAAGAAGTCTGAGAATTACTATCTTAGAGCCATAGGAACAGGAAGATCTATGCAGTGGGCTGTGTAGTGGGGCACAGAAGGGACAATTCTGTGGCCTGGCAGTTACCTTTGGAATTGGGGAGGGCCTGGTTATCTCCCTCCTCTCTTACTATATTTGATGGCAATTGCACTTTGTATCTTAAGTGGAAGGTGGCAGTTGAGCATTCCTTATCCCAAATGCTTATGACCACAAGTAATTCTGATTTTTTAAAAATTCTGGAATATTGGTATATAATAATAATATTTGCAATATGGTAGTTATGTTTGCATATAATCCTCAGTCTGGAAGCCAACTTTCAATATGAAATTAATTTATATCTCACACACATATACTCAGCCAGAAGATAATTTCATATAATATTTTTAATGTGTCTATACTTTGAGACCAGTCTCACAAGGTCAAGTGTGCAATTTTTCAATTGTGGTGCTACGTTTTCACTCAAAGTTTTAGGTCTTGGGGCCGGGGACTTAGCTCAGTGGTTCAAGTACCTATCTTGCAAGTGCAAGGACCTGGGTTCGATCCCCCAGTAACCACATACAATACTGGGCGTGGAGACTCTCGCCCAGCAGCAACCCGTACCATATACCACAGGGCCAGGTGCGGTGGCTCATGCCTGTAATTCTAGCACTCGGGAGGCAGAGGCAGGAGGATTGCTGTGATGTGAGTTTGAGGCTGAGCTCAGGGCCAGCCTGAACTGCAAAGCGAGACCCTGTCTCAAAAACAAAACAACAAAAAACAAAACAAAACAAAACAACAACAACAACAAAAAGTTTTAGGTTTTAGAACATTCTGAATTTTGATTTTTTGGTGAGAGCTACACAAGCTATTCTGCCTGGGTTAGGATGGTGACCTGGGATGTACAAGCACTTGGGCAGGCCCATTTACTAGACACTCCTGCAAATACTGAGTCACCAGGGAATGGGCACATCAGTCCTGGCATGAGCAAGTCTGGCCCCATTGTGGGAGGGCGGCAGCAGCTCAGAATGCAGGCGAACCCCACTGCCCTCCATCAGAACATAAAGAGCAGTTGGCAGAGAGGGTGCCCAAGAATTTAGAGGCGATCAAGGAGTCCTGCCACCAGTGTGCAATTTGCGGCATGCCCTGGGCCCCTTCCCAGGGACATGCTAATTATCTTCCCCCACTGTTCCCCGGGGAGCCAGGCTGGAAAGGAGCAGAGGTGGCTCTGGCACATTTTCGCTCCTTGCTGCCTGGGAAAACCAAAGGCCCTCAGCCCCTAGCCCAGCTGTTGTGCAGAGATGTGAAATTTTCTAGGAAAACTTCAAAATGATCACTGAGGGGAAAACACATGAAAATTCATCTTGAAGAGGAGAAACACTAGTAGGAGGGGGACATGTTTCCCAGGGACATCAGCAACACGAGGGCCTGGGGCACAGAAGCCAAAGCTACCGGATTTCATTTCACACTCAAAATTCCCAGGACAAGGCCCAAATTTGACCTGGGAGCCCACGTCAGCCTTTCCTGCAGCAAGTTCCTACAGAAGCCCATCCCTCCTGGGGGGCAGCAGCATCTCTTAGGGACACCTACATCTAGGGATACCTGACACTGTCCAGTGAAGGTCAGAATACAGCACCCCCAGGTGAACCCACAGGCCTATCTGGGAGAGAAGCCTTTGTTCAAGGACCACATCAAAAGCAGGGGGCTCATCGAGGCCGATGGCAGAAAGCCCTCTGAGGATCCCTGCTCTCAGAGGCCAAGAGAGAAGTCCCCAGGCAATTACAACTGCAGGCACACAGAGGAAGAGCAATAGCTCAGTGCCAAGGCAATCTAGGAAGGCTTCTGGGAGGAAGTGGCATTTTTGGTGAGACCTGGTAGACCTGCTCTGAGGAGCCAGTGTGGTGTGGGAGGGGGAGCCTGGGCTCTGGGTTTGAATCCTCTGTTGTTAGTCCTTAGCTCTATGATCCAGAGTGCTGGCCCCTCCTCCATAAAATCAGTCTGGGTTGGTATCTGCCTCAGAAGGTTGCTGAGGGATGAGGTAGAATTCTTCAGCTATAAAGCACAGCACAAGGCTTGGCACATACTAAAGACTTAAATGTGAGCTGTTATATTTACAGCCATACAAGGTGCTCTTCATACTTCTGGCCAGTCCCCAGGCTGACCCAGACCAAGCTGGCAGAGCCCCCGGCCCAAGGAGTACTCGTAGCTCTGGGCCTATCAGCCAAGCATGGGGTGGCAAGGGACAGCCCCAGGCCTAATGGAGCAGAGAGCTGTCCACTTCCCTGGGCCTGCGGAGCACTCAGCACTGTTCTATAAGAGCGTGTGTCTCCCAGCTCTCAGACTCCAACTCACCTGGCCGGGAAGAAGCAGGAAAAAAAAAAAAAAATCCCACAGCCATACCCTCCCCCGGAAAAAAAAAAATTCTAGGAAACAAAATACAACGACATCTTTTTATTTTGTTTTTTTCGGTAATTATACTAAAGATGAAAAACTCATAATAAACATCTCCCAGTCCCCACCTGCTAACAGTAATTATAATAGACTCAACAATAAATGGTAAAGCAGGGCAGAGCTGCATCTCGGGAATTCTCTAGGGCATGTGGATTAGCTCGGAAAGCCTGAATGATTAAAATACACTAATTAAAATTTTGTGTTCCTTGGTAACTCGTCTGCCTGGGCCCCTGGTGTTGGCAAAATGGGAATTAACGTGACAAAAGCAACACAGAGGGTTTTTGTTTTAAATAAAGAAAAAGAAAGAGAGAGAGAGAGAGAGAAGGAGAAGGGAAGATCTATATAAACAAGTTCGACACCAGGAGAGAAGAAAGACAAGGTGTCTTTCCAAGTGCAGCACCAAAATGGCTGGGACAGGAAGGCGCAAGGCCGAGCGAGCGGAAGGAGAGCGAAGTCCTTGTGTTGCCCTGGGGTCCTGCGAGGGGAGCAAGTGTCCAGGGGCCACTGTTTAAAAACAATTACTGAGAGAAGAGGGTGGGAGGCAGAGAAGTATGGGCAGTGGGCGCCCACCCAGGCCGGCTCTCCAATGGCATTCCTCTAGGGCGGGCGCTTACCCCGAGCTCCCCGCCCCACGGCCAACAGGACCCTGGGAGTACGCGAGGGAGCTTCTACCCCATTGCAGTTGCACAAAAGAAATTGAACACTTTTGAGTTGCCCTTAGCAACCTAATTGCATCAGTACATTGCACACAGGAGCCAAAGTAACTGAATTTTGATGAAAAGACGGCGGTAATTTACGGCATCACAAAATTAGTTGTCATGGCGACGGGTTAATTACATCTCAAATTAACAATGCAAGTGTGGTGAAATTAAATATAAATCATATTTTCTGCATAAATTATAGGGGTTGATTAGACCGGGGCTCTGGGAGAGGGAAAGGTTGAGCCGCCACGGGCCCCAAGCTGCATTCTGAGCTGACGAGAGAGGCGCCTGCAATCGCGGGCGCGGACTGGGAGTTCTGGGAGGGGACGAGGACCACGGAGTCAGGCGCCAGGGCTGCCGGGCTGCCTCCCTGCGCTCTCGCTGCCACTCGCAGGCTCAGCCGGCTCTAGGCAGCGCCAGGGCTGTCCCTAAAGTTTGCTTCTGTTTGGATCAAACTTTGGCTAGGGAGGGAGGCAGGCTGGCAAGGAGAGATGGCTGGCGCCTCTTTGCTCAGTGCCAGGGACAGAAGTTCTGCCTTCACCCATCCCAGCGACTCCCTGGATCTCTGTGTCCTGAGCTCTCCGAGACTGCCACAGATGGTTGGCTTAACCTTAGTCCCCTCAGTTAAATGGGGTCAAACGGTTTCTGAGACGCGGGCATCTGCCTCACAAGGGACAAGCCCTGGTGCCACGCGAAAGGCTAGTAGTGTGTGGCTTGGAGCTGCACTGAGAGGACAGCGTGAACTGTAGGTACCCAGGGAACCTCAGGGCACAGCGTGTGGTTATGGGTTGGAAGCGGTCCCTAGCCAGCCAGCTCTGGGCAAGCCACTACATCATGGATGCCACTCCTCCTACCAGGGCAGTGTGACTTCATCACCTTCTACTGGAGGAAGGATTCAGAGTGAGAAGTGGAGCAGACCCCAGAGGCACTGCGTCCATGCCCACCTGGTCCTCCTCCTGGCCCAGTGGCAGGCCACCTAGGTCATGGGAGGTGCCCCAGATGCCCACGCCCAGTCCCACCCACCTGTTGCTGAGGGGGAGCAGCGGCAGCATTTCTAGGCCATCCCATAGGGCAACACTGGGTCAGCTTCAGCTGGTCCCTGGGAACCCCCAAGCCCAGCAGCATCTCCAGAATGCCTGGTCGCCAGCCACCCCACGTCATCCTGTCCCTCCAGCTGCTGGTTTTATTTCTCAGGGGCTGGAGAGCACAAGGAGATCTGGACTTAGGCATCAGGAAGACATAAGCCGGGACTTCGGAAGCTCAGGGGGCAGCAGTCACCAAGAGCCTCATTAAGTCTGTGGCGTCCTCAGCTGCTTCCTCTGGACAGTCTGATCAGCTGTCTGCCCAGAATTGGGTCTTCAACCTGCTCTACTAGGGAGTCTGATTTGCAAAGCCCAGATCAACACTGAAAAAAAACAGACCCATGACACTGCTCTTACTCCCATTTTTCAGAGAGGGAAACTGAGTCAAGCAAAGTGAAATCCCTTGGAAGACAGGGCAGAGCAGAGACTCAAGCCCAACTCTCTCTCATTCATCACACACAATGCTCCTTTCCCAACAATGTGCCAGGCACCATGCCAGGACATGTGAGAAAAACAGGGACAAATGAACCTCGAGCATGTTCCCAAGAAGCACGAGGTATAGGGGGAAACACAGGGTCAAGCAAACAGCCATGGCCTCATATGTCCAACCCATCACTAAGGCATAGGAACACAGGAACTGTGAGGGGACAAACGCAAGGCAGAGACCAGCGTGCAGTCATCAAGCCCAGGGCAGGAGGTGCCCCAGCCTGCAGATGCTTCCAGGGCCATGAGCTGGGCTGAGTGCCCAGTGAGGCTGTGCCACGCTTCACCTGGCCCAGGTGAAGGAATTTCCTGAAAGGCTTCTGCAGAGGGACGGGTGGAGGAAGGAAGAGCAGGCCCTTGGCAGTCCCCCTGACCACGGATGTGCATGTGCAGCTCATGAATATTTCAGCGGCCATTTATTTATCCCTGCACCATCCAGCTGCGGGGGCCACGGACCCAAGGTGGATAAATATAGGCCCTGGGCGATCAATGAGGCATCCGCTCTCCCCACCAGCCACATCCATTAGGCTCCTCGTTCCCACAACCTGCTGGCTGGGCACCTTGTCCTGCTCAATTGGTTTCCGATTTTCATTAGCGGTGGAGGCACAGCCCTGCTCCAACCCTGGGCGTCCCCCTCACCCTTCAGGGCCCTCCCCCTGCAGGCTGGGCATGGAGCCGAGGTTGCTGTCAGCCTGGAGGGGCCTTTCAGAAATCCCTGCCCTCTAGAGAAGGGAAGCGAGGGCTGGTGCAGGGCTCCTTGGCCAGGCCTCACTTCTCTGGCTGCCCCTGGAAGAGGGAGGTGGGATTTCCCAGGACTCCACCATCCATACTCGGACGGGCCAGCAGCTCCGCCAGGGTATAAAAAGCTGGAGTTCTTGACTGCACACCCTAAAATTCTGGGTAATTTCATTCCTTAGACAAACGATGCCCAAGGGAGAGCTCCGTGGCTTCCAGGGCAGGGTGTTCAGCCTGCCACAAGAGGCCTGGCTTTATCAGCCCTGGTGATTCCCCTGAACTGGACATGTCATGCATGGCACCAAGGCCAGCCCCTCAATCCAGGCTCCTATCCAAAGGAATAAGAGCAGGCCAAAGCACTCACAGAGAGCCTCAAATCAGCTCGTCCTGGCCAACTGCAGACCCTGCTCCTTGGGCCAAGATGAGGGCATCAAAAGCAGTCTGGGGTACGACCCTATGCACACTGAATAGTTAGACAATGACACTGGGGACACTGGTTCAGCCTTGGAAAGGGTCCCAGCCTTCTTTTACTCATGCAACAAATAGTCACTCAACACTCATGATAGACTCAGCAACTTCTGAAGTACTGGGGAGATGTCTAGCTATACACAAGAGGATGCCAGTCCCTGCTTCTGTGGAGTTTGCCCTGGTCAAGGGTGGAGTGTATGTGTGGGGGTAATCAAGTAAACAACTAAGTTCTTTAAAGACAATAAGACAAGGCAAGTGGTAATGACCAAGGAACAAGGGGGCTGCTCTAGGTACCTCAAGGAGGTGATGTTTGAACCAGAGACCCAAAGGATAAAGTTCTGGGTCAGAAGCTGGGAAAGGGAAGCTGGAAAGGCTTCAGTCCCAAGATGCCAGCACAGTGGAGAACAGGGAAAGAGCACCCAGCATCCTCCTCTGGTGCCAGGTGGATGCAGGCCCAGGACTGTGGCTGGCAAGACAGGTGTCCACGGCTGGCTTGTAGAGAATCAAGCACGTCCCAGGGTGGGCAACAAGGGAAAAGCTGTGGAGGGGGAAGGACAGCGACTCTAGGAGACCACAGGCTAGCCACCAGGTTGTTGGCCGCAGGCACAAGCCACTCTCTAAGTCACAGCCCTGACCCTCTGGGGAGCCTTCCTGTACCAGGAGCCTTCCTGCACCAGGAGCCTGCAACTGGCCATCGAGGGCCTGACTCCACTATACCTAGCTCTTGAGGGTTAGAATCCCCACCTTCAAGTCCATTCACAGCTCAATGGAGACACAAACGTCAGGGTTGGAGGTGAGAGGAAAAAGATCAAGCACAAATCCCGGAGGGAGAGGGAGAGGGAGGCAGGCCTGTGCCTTTAAAAGAATTTTCATTTAAAGGCTCTTCTCTCTTCCACCATTTCAGTGATCTATATGCAAATATGCTAATGCATGCAAATTAAGACACCACTTTTAGTCCCAATTTAATAGAAAGCATTAAAATACCATTTTTTTTCCAAAAAACTCCATATGCATGAAGGAAGGATTTTTTTCTTCTTCCTTTTTTTTTTCTTTTTACTTTTCGTTAAAGTCATATTCCAGCAGCAATTTTATGCTGTCAAAATGTTCTCAACAAGGGGAGATTTGACTGGTTTCTCTGTGAGCCAGTCATAGGAAGGTTGGGCTCTGCTTCGAGTTCTTCGTCTTCCTCTTCTTTTTTTAAATTTTGCAGAGGGTGGCAGAGGAAAAAAGGAAGAAAAAGACAATAAAAAACAAGCCACACAGGTGTCATCTGGAGGCTGGTTGCATTTCCAGGCCAGTGCCCAGTTCCTTTGGGCTCACAGGGTACGAAGGGAAGGATGCCCCTGAGGCGGCTGGGCTGTGTCTGCTCGAGGTCACTCCTGCTTTGTCTGGGCAAGTGACACTTGTGTGTGCCACTCTGTGTTTCACTGCAAGGGACATCCTTGGGGGGCTCGGTGCCACCAGCCAGGCCTGGCACAGCATGCTGGGTCCTTGGTGAGGAGGCTGCCGGAACAGAGGAAGGGTGTGGTGCTTGACAGGGACCCCACTCCTCAGACCCAGCTGCACTGCGGGGCTGGGTATTTTCACCATCCACAGGTTTGTAATTAAGCTCAGAATTTCCTACTAGGTTCCATAGAACTTTCCCAGAGTCCCCCTCTTTGGTCTTCTGGCCACAGCGTCGTCCAGTCCAGAGCTTTGTCAGAACAATGGAGCCACCACCCCACCTTGCCCTGGCCACAATGAGGCCCGAGGGTTGCAGGCTGAGCAAGTTGGGCCTTGTCTAAGTGTTGTAGTCTACTTTTGTTTCTGGGGACCTTTCCTCTGTGGTTTGAACCCTGACCCCAGCATAGGCTCGGGGTCCTCTTGCTTGTCCTTCCTGTCTGAAGTGGAGTCTCAGAGGACCTAGGGAGCCACAAGGCACTCTGATTCTGGCCAAGATCGTCTTGAGAGGGGAAACACCCCTTAGGGGAGAAGGCAGAAGGAGCCCCACCATGCAGGTGGAGCCCTGGTGATAAGGTCGTGGTCCAGGCAGCAATGCAGCAGTGTGGGGATGTACGTGGGGGAACCAACTACCTCTCACTCACCTAGCACCACCCCGGGAGGGTGGGGCTTTACAGCACGTGAGTTCAGCTCCCTGTGGCCCCACTGTATAAGAAGCACCAACTCTAGCTGGGCATGGCGGTACACAGCTATAGTCCTAGCACTCAGGAGGCTGAAGCAGGCAAGTTCAAGGCCAGCCTGGGCTAGATAGTGAGTTTAAGACCAGCCTGAACTACGTAGCAAAACTCTGTCTCAACACACACACTCACAGACACACAGACACACACACACACACACACACACACTCTTTCTCTCTCTCTCTCTCTCTCTCTCTCTCTCTCTCTCACTCCATGACCAGGATCACCCTGAAGAGCAGGGCTCCGAAGAATGAAGTTGCTTCCCTCAAGTCGCGATCAGGTCCCAGAGTGAGTCCCACACACTCTCCTGGGCCCAGTCCAGCTGGAGGTCTAGAGGTCTCACTTTCTGGCCAGCTCCACCCGTCCCCATTAGGATCCTCACCCCAGCCCCAGCCTCACACCATCTGCCCCACTCTGGGGCCTCAGCTCCACATCCATATAATGGGACAGAGGTCACAGCCATCAGAGCACCTTCTGGCTCCATCTGCCCATGCCCACATAACAGATGGGAGAGAATGGGCCGGTGCGGAGGGGCCTCCAAGCCAAGGGGGAGGCACTGCCTCCCTAGGGCCTTGGGGCACATGAGAGAGGCAGAGGAAGGTATGGACCAGGAAGGTAGGGGTGGGAACAAGAGTCTGGAAGTAAGGGGCAGAGGAAGTGAAAATTGAAAATTAGAGGCAAGAGATGTTTAGTAAAGAAATGAAAAATCAATCAGAAAAATTCTTAAATTCAGCTTCCAAAGCTAACCCAAGCAGAGTCCATCCCAGAAAACTGATCAAAGAAAAACAGAGCAAACGTGGTGGTGAAAACTTGTAATCTCACCACTCAGGAGGCTGAGGCAGGAGGGTCAATCACTCTGAGTGTGAGGCCAGCCCAGGATACGTAGAGAGTTCAAGACCAGCCTGAACTACATAGCAAAACCCTGTCTCAAAACAAAATAAAACAAAATAGAAAACAGCAAACCAGAAGAGCCCCTCGCAGGTGTCCTGAGGTCTGGTGTGGGCAGGAGGGGTCAGGCAGCCGATGCAAGGAGCTGGGCCACCCTGAGCTCAGGCCCAGGGTGCAGGAGGGACAGACCATTGCTACTTTCTTCCAGTAGAATTGAAAAGGCGGTGAGGGGAGCTGGCTGGCATCATGGGGCCCGTCTAGCAGAGCTCATATTGAAGAAAGACATTTAGGTATTTATGGGAAATATGTTTGTCAGTGCCAAACCCCTGGTTTTATTGTCAAAGAAAAAAAAACCAAGCCACCGAAACTCATCCTCAACTGAGAATCCACACCGAGGGAAACGATTTCCCCATCAAGCCAGTTTTATTGGATATAAATATCTAATTATTCGTACCAGGCCCTGGAATGCCAGACATTTTGCAGCTTTTATAACATGTGTAGGAGTCTTTACAAACGACTTTTATATTTATTATATATTTATATATTTATAGTTATATATTAACAAACCTGATTTGAATTTCATCTGAATTTTTTTTTGCTGACTGGGCTTTTTTCTTTTTTAATGAACCCAGAAAAGACCTAGAAGGTTCCCCCAGTAGTGTCTTTTTGAGGGGAGGGGTGTTCTGAGACTGAGTGTGCCAAACCCAGAAAGCACAAGGGAGGGGGCCCCTCACTCTGTGGTGACGTCTGCGCCCGGCCCTCCCTACCCCAGCCCCTTGGTGGTCCTGAAATGCACTTTATAACCACAGGCCACGCAGCAGGTCGATAGCACGCACATGACACAAACGTGATGTCCCAAACAGACAAACAGGAGTATTGACTTTTCTGACAGAAAGGCCACACTCACGATGTGTGCAAGCCTTACGTCAGCCTCTCACAGAGCAAGGAGGCTGGGGCCCAAGAGCCAGAGGTGGCCAGAGGGGACAAGCAGGCAAGGAGCAGCAAGAGGGAGTTGGCTTGCAGGGAACTGTGCGAGCAAGTTGTCATCTGGAGGCCCATCTGCACCTAGAATCCAGGCACTGAAGTTCTTTTGTTTTTCCTTTAAGTGGTTTTAAAGAGACAGTGAATTCCCAGCCGGGACGTGGGGGTAGGTGTGCGGCTGGTCTGGTCCTGTGGTGTACAGAGATGGAGGCTCCAGCTAGGCCCCAGCCCTTCATGTCCCCACCCCAGTCCCGCCCCAACCTCCTGCACAGCCCTGGCTTGAGATGCCTCCTTCAACTCATCACAAAAAACAAAGTTGCAGAATTCAGTCTAACCCGAGGCTAGGTGGTGGAAATCATCCAGCCAAGGGGAGCAGGATGGGCACAGGAGGGGCACACTGCCATTTCAGAGGCCTCTGAGCAATGTGCCAGTCAGCTCCCTGGGCAGGGCTGAGACACCCCAGGAGGGCGTGAGAGCACAAAATGGGTGGGGCACAAAGGAGTCTGGGCTGAAGCAGAAGACCCTTCAGGATCCTGGGAGAAGTCAGTCAGGAGAAGCTGCCCCTCGAGGCCCAGGGGCCCAGGCAACCATGGGAGTTTGAGTGATATCTGGGGAGACTCTAGCCAGGGGCTGGCTGTTCCCTGGATGTGAACTTGGACAGGGAGAAGGAAACCACAGCTCCAGAGGGCTCGCACTCAGACCTATGGACCGCTCGCTCTGAGAAAGGGCTCAAGGTTAAGGGCAGCCCTGGGCCTCCCCAGCCCCCTGGAAAAAGGCACCGCATCCTCCTGGGCTTAGAGACCCGCACTCAGGGGCGGGGCTGGGGGCCGGGGGAGCCGAGAACAAACAGCAGCCACAGGAACAGAGTTGAGCCATTTCAATTATTCATACGCCAGATGGATTCTTTTCCTGCCTTTTTTCTATAAAAATAAGGAGGGAGGGAAATGAGGAGGGGGGTACTGGGGAGAAGAAAAACTCAGAAATCCTGCTCCCCATCTGCAGCCTCCGCCAGCCCTGGAGACCTGTTGGGGGCCCCCACTGAGGCAAAGCAGGAGGCGTGGAGGGGTGCTGGCCCCCTGTCTCCAGCTGGGACCAGAGACATCTTTCAGGTTCCCAACAAGCAGAGTAAGAATTGAGAACGAGGAAAACTGTAGAAGAGAGGGAGGGAGAGCGAGAGGGAAGCAGAGAGTGGGGGGGGGCAGGCAGAAGAGGGTTCTGACCTTCTGTGAAGGATATAAAAAATCCAGCCGCCTCAGGGGACACCCAACTATCTAGCATATTGCTGTTAAAATGTCTGCAAAATTTAATACACTTGGCATACCATCTAATCAGTCCTTGGAAACCCGGGCTCTCGCCCTCCTCTCCTCTAACTGCCTCAGACTTCAGGCTGGGGGGATCCCACCCCGTCCTTCCCCCTCCAGTTTGGAGAAAGTTGCCCCCTCTCTCATGAAGAATAGCTGCTGTGGCTTTTAAGATACATTTTATCCCAAAACACATCAAGAATTTAGAGGACATCTAGGAAGAGGGTGGCACATGGATGAGAGCCCAGGTGGGGTCCTGGTGCCCCAGATTTCCTAGGGAGGTGCCGGAGCAAGGGAGAAGGGGTGCCTAGGGAGGTGGGAGATGACCAG
The DNA here is from genome assembly GCA_004026965.1 of Petromus typicus. NCBI lineage: Eukaryota > Metazoa > Chordata > Mammalia > Rodentia > Petromuridae > Petromus > Petromus typicus. The sequence goes on along the minus strand of PVIR01000895.1, from coordinate 21,661 downwards.
GGGATGTGGTCCCAGGTGGGCAGGCAAAGCCCACACCTCCAACAGCTCTTACTTCAATAGCCACCCGGCATAAGAGAGCCTGTCCACTCCTAGTGCATAACCACCCTGGCTCAGGCTCCATCCCTGCACCGTCACCCAGTAAGAGTCTCCAGCTACCCCAGGTCCCCAGTGACCAGCTGGAAGCCTCCAGATCAGCCTGGGCAACAGCTGCCTGACCTTCTACCCAAAGCACAGCAATCAAAGCCTCGGGTGACTGGGTATTTTTGGCAGGTCACCACTTAGTTTGGCTGAATAGAAAATCATCTCACAAAGATCTTCAATGGGATTGAGGGCCTCCCCCAAAGCATCACTCTCCACCACCCCAAGGAAGCACAGCTCTTATCAAAAAAAATGTTTGTTAAGGTACTGGAGATTGAACACAGGATCTTCACACTGAGCTATATCCCCAGCCTTTTTATTTTATTTCTTTTTTTTGAGATAAGGTCTCACTAAGTTGCCCTGGCTGGATTCCAGTTTGTGGTCCTCCTGCCTCAGCCTCCCATCTGGGGATGACAAGTGTGGGTCACCAGGTTCCATCTCTGTCCATTTTTTATTTCCCCATCTCAAACTGATCTAGGCTCTCAGGTGGCCTCGAGTAGGTCACAAGCACCCCAGGAGACTCAAGGAATCCCAGAGAATGTGCTTGCTTCCTTATAAGAGAGGCCAGGTGGGCCGGACTCATCTCCTAGCAGGATGGAGTCTCAGCGCCCTTGTCACATAGGAAGGAAGAGAAGCATGCAGGAGAGGGGACAAAAAGAGGTGTGGACAAGGCCAGCTTCCTGGTCGTGAGGTCTGCACAGCACACAAGGCCTCATGACCAGATACCTGCTTGGTCTGACGTGCTGTTGTCACTATCATGAAATTCTTCAATTTCAGAACAAGGGACTCTACATTTTCATTCTGCATTAGCCCCACAAATGATGTAGCTGGTCCTGGGTGTGGGTCTGGGGAAGATCACAGGACCTGAGTCTAAATCCAATCCTCTCTAAGTCAGTGACATCAGAAGAGCCATTAATTATCTCTAACTACGGGGCCAGTTAGAAAAGAGGCCCAGTGTACCTGTTCACACAGCAACCAGGACAGTGGGAGGGATAAAACAAGCACAGGGCTCTGGGAATGTGGCAAAGGCAGTGAGGCCTATGAGGTCTGGTGGCGCGGGAGGCAGTGGCTTCCACCCACCCCACTTTGCCACCTACTTCCAAAGCAACAGAGAAGGAGGCCTCTGGCATGCTTAGCCCACTGGCCCCATTCACAGGTGAGGAAACTGGGACGGAGTCAGCAGGTGACCCATCTGTTGTCATAGGGCAGCCTCAGGGCAGGGTGAGGACGAGGACAGATTGTCCCTGCTGTCCAGGCCTCTTCTGGGGCCAAGGGACACTTGAGACGGGCATAGTAAGGAGAAGGCAGGATGTGAGGAGGGGAGGGGGAGAAGGCCCTGCCACACCCCTTGGCACATGCGCACGTGTACACCAACACATGTGCGCATACACTCACACATGGCAAAATTAAAGCTGAAAACTTGGCCAAAAAGAAAAATCCTATCCCTGCTCCATCGAAACTTATTTTAGGGCAGGAGGTAATTGCCAAGGCTCCAAATAAAAAGCCAACCACAGGCTGTAAACGGCTCCAAGTCTTTAATTAGACCCCAAGGAAAAAAAAAAAAACAGTGGCAAAAAGAAAATGAAAGTAGGAGAAGCTTCCAGGGGAGAGAATACACACGAAGACCCCCACCCAACCTTCCCCATCCCATGTCTTCCCATGGTGAAGGCCACGTCTGTGGCTGGCATGGGGAAAGCCCCCTCCACAGGATGGCATTGCCCTTTGCTCCCTTCACCCCAACTTAGGGCTAGCCTGGGCTTAGGACTTCTCCTAAGGCTGCCTCTTGGTCCCAGCCTGGTCGGAGCACCAGGGGGAACGGGGGCTGTTTTTCTGCCCTGGAGGTGAGGGAGTAAGGTAACGCAAACGCTTTGGACCTGGAGTGGCTTTGGTCCACTCAAAGTTCTGCCCAGAACTTTGGAGTGGACAGGCCCTCTTATGCTGGGTGGCGATGTAAGTAAGAGCTGTTGGTTGTATGGGCTTTGCCTGCCCACCTGGGACCACGTTCTCTTGTCATCTCCCTAGGCACCCCTTCTCCCTTGCTCTGGCACCTTCCCAGGAAGTCTGGGGCACCAGGACCCCAGCCTGGGCCCATTCCCTGGTCACTGAGGTGTTTATTCAAATGCCACCACTTCCTACTCCGTGGGGAATCTTCCAGGCTGCAGTGCCCACGCCTCCTCCTGGGCCATGGGGGGCTGGATGGGCAAACAGACAGCCCCACAGTTTCTCCCACACGTTTTGCCAAGGTAGAAGGGGGCACTCAAAAAATCCACAGGGTGACAAGTGGTACATGACAGGTGACACTAGGTTGGCTTGTTATTCCATTAACGTAAGACTAGCACTCACAGGTCCTTTAGCCAGGAGGCAGTGGCCACCTACCCCACCCCTGCAGAGCCCTGCCCTTGGGGAGCACAGGAGCCTCGGGCTGTGGGTGGGCACAGTGCCCTTGGGAAGGCTGCAGAGGACGGAGGGCCTCTGTACACACTTCTCTCTCTGGATCCAGGGAACCAATTAAGTCCTGTGTGCGCATGCGCGAGAGTATGTGTTTAGGGGGTCTCACTAAGTGCCCTGGGCAGCACGTGTCAAAGTGTGGCAGAAGCAATGGTTGCCATCAATGTATGTGTAGAGGAAAACACTCCTCCCAGACATCCAGGACAGAGCCCAGGATAAAACACATGGCATCCACGGCAGGCAAATGAGCAGAAGCCTGACCCCTGTCCCTAGCTTCGCAAATGTAGCAAGTGGTGGTGTGGTGCCAGTGCCTGCCCACTACTGGTGGGCACATGTGGTGTGGTGGGATGGGGGACTTGGTTCACAGCCTTCCTGCGCCTCCCACCCGCTCTCCCATGGCTCAGAGCCACATCTCAGAACCAGAGGGCTCATGCTGACACCTGGCTGCCCTGTTCCAACGCTGCCCTCTGCCCTCATCCCTTCTGAGGTAGCAGAGGACTGGCCTGCCCTTACCACTGCTGCCACCATGCCTGAGTCTGTGCCCATTCCCCTGCCCTTCTCAGTACAAAGTCACAGTGGTTAAGAGGAGGCCTAATGGCAATAAGGGCACCAGCCATCCTCATTCAGTACCTGGTGAGTCCAAGGCCGTGTTAGGTCTATCTCTGCAAGGAAGGTACAGCTGTGCCCATTTCACAGAGGTAGACAATGATGGATGGGCTGTGCTTGGTATAACAGTGCATGGATGGCAACCGGGCCATGCTGTCCTGGACCCTGGTCCTCTGCATCTGCCTCTGTTGCCCGCTTGGTTCTTGCTTTGGACCGCTGGCTCTGGGCTGGGGTGGACCTGGCTGTCCCATCCCTGCTGCATGCTCTTGTTCTAGGGTCTCTGATGGCTGCTTGAACACATGCGCCTTACTCACTTAAAGTGGAACACAGGTGACAGCTGTGACTCTGCTGTGCTGCCAGTTCTCAGCCACCCACTGTGCCCTGCTGTGATCGCCAAGACCTATGTAGCCAGAGCAAGCAGGGACTTCTTCCCAGGCAAAGCAGGTGCCTTCCCAGGGGCCCTGGCGGCACCAGGCCACCCTGTGGGCCTCCCCTCCTGCCCCTCCTCCTGCTTCTCTCCTTGGGGGCGCAGGCTCAGCTCTCCTGGTGAGAAGAGGACAAGCAAGCCCTATAGCTGCCACTTCCCTGTGCTCTTCCCGGCTTGGCAACAGGTTGGGAGAGTAGCCCTGGCCCTGGCAGGGGCAGCAGGGGCCCTGCTAATTAGTGTACTCTCCGTCCTCCCAGAGTGCTCAGTGGACACAACCAGTGGTCACAGCACTGAGTCCTCTCTCCCTGCCTTTTCCTTGGAACCCATGGCAGCCTACTTTCCACTCTCCTTCCCTTCTACACCGCAAAACTCCAAAACAGCCCCTTCCGCTCTAGCTGAGCATGGCCCACACAGCCCCGAATGGACAGGGCACCTCTGATGACCAGAAACCTTGTTAAATGTGTGGTGGGGCCTCTTAGCAAAAGTTTAGGCAAGGTTTCAATTTCTTGTCTTACTTTCACTAATTTATCCAGCGGCGTGGGAGAAAAGAAGACCCGGGGCCCACTATTTCTTGCAGGTGTTAAAGGATGACCTTAGATCCACAAAACATTAACTTAAATCTGGAACAACTAGAGGGCACAACACAGAAGCTGCTCTAGCTAGAAGCAGAAGGCTCTTCACTGGGGTCACCACGGACTTCAGCCTCCATCTAGCCTGCGTGCCTCAACAGGGGTATCAAGTATCAGAGTGCTGGGCCCCTGGGGCAGGGAGCTCCAGAGAACCACAGTCAAGCAAACATCAGAGCCACAGTGCTGAGACGTCCTGGCAGGAGGGGCCCTCTCCTGCCTTGAGGGAGGCTGCACAGTGCCCAGCTGGTGAGCTGGCCACTAGCTTTCTCCCTTCTAAAATGAGGCTGCGCAGATGCTCCTTGGGGCAACTGGGAGGGCTGGAGCTCTGTGCACAACCAGCAAAGGCCCGCACACAGTCAGTACCCAGAGCGTGTTAGCTGGGATTGGTGCTGTACTCTTTTGATTCTAAGCACTCCATGAACCTCCTTTCAGACAGCGCCATAAGGAGATGGGGAAATTGGAATGCATGACCCAGAAGAGTCACATTTCCAAAATACTTTATCTCCAGAATCAAAACTAGTAAGGAAAGGGTGAAGGGGATTTCATTAGAGGCTGGGAGGGGTCTGGCTGGGTTTCGTGAGTCTGAGTGACCCAGGACAGGCCCGCCTGGGATCTGAGACACAAGGACCAGAGAGTAGTCGGCAGAAGGTGAACATGTGATGGGCCCTCCCGGCCCCATCTTGCAAGAGATGATCTTTGGGGTGAAGCATATTTATCTAGGGCAGCAAGGGTTAATACTGGGGCTGGGAGAGGCCAGGCAGCAAGGAGCACTCCCTGTTTATTAATAAGCTATTTATCACCAGCTTTGCTTTTAATGCCATTTGGGCTTAATGTCGTTAATGAAATATAAATACCCACGCTAACGATGTCGGTCAGAGGCAGCACGGGCAGCAGACGGCTGGAGAACCAGGGCCAAACCACCGGGCACGCTGGGGAAGAGGCTGAGAGCTCAGGAAGCGGAAGAGGTTCCCACCAGCTCGGCACCCCCAGCCCCTTCTGCTCCCACCACAAGGCTCCCCAGCAGGCTGTGCCGGGAAAGGCTGGGAGGAGGCCGCCCAGGGGGCTGGGGGAGAGGCGGCCTCCGAGGGCGTGGATGCTGTTAACTCCTACAGCACAGAGGCCCCAGCAATAGCGCTCCCACCACAGGGCAGTGCCCGCCTGGCATCAGGCCCCTTGGCTGCAGGAGGCTGGACTTCTACCAGCTGGCAGGGGCCTCTCTTGCTGCCCTGAGCTACCTGACCACAGGGAACAGAGCCAGGGTGAGAGGGGTCATGAGCAGGAGCAGTTAGGACCCCATTAAGTTTTCCAATAAAGACCTGCCCCTTAGCCCCCCAGAATGCCATTCCAGTCAGCCCAGCCCACCAGTTGGCATGCCCTCCCTGAGAAACCACATGGGCTCCTCCATGGCTTTGGGGTGAGCTTGGAGAGGTCAGCAGATGGATATTTCTGTTCAGTACCCAGAGGCCTTGGGCCATGGAGGTGGCTCTGCAGAAGGCCCGCCACGCCTGAACTCATACCTGCCCCTGCCTGCCCCTTCCTGTGTTGGGCCATCCCTACCAGCCTCTCACTGGGCTCAGAGTTGCTGCCTTTGGTGGATGCCAGTCTGGCTCGCATTACCCCAGGAACTTCAGGCCTGCCCCTCAGGAGAGGCCTGCAGACTGTCCACACATAGCAGCTTTGCCTGGGAAAGTTAGCTGTGGGAGAGTGCTCTCCAGCCCTGGGACACAGACATCCCAGAGGGGACTTAAGAGTCCACACGTTTAGGGCTGTCCACGCCCAAATACAGGTTGAGAAACTGACAAGCAGCTGACCTTTGGCTCCATCCTCCTCTTCCTGTACTGTGACAGCGAGGGTCACTGTGGCCCTGGCCCCACACTGCCTGCAAGGTCCACAGCTGAGTGGCTCCCCAAGGAGTGAATCCTCCAGGGGGAGCCCCAGGCTGCCCAAGGAGACTGCCCCAAAGCTTCCGGCCCTGCCTACTCAGGGCGCCCAGAGGAAACACAGGATACCTAGTGACACCTGTGTTTCTAATGAGCGGTGACCACTTTTTAGCATAAGGATATCCCAAATATCACACGGAACATACTTGCCCTATAAACTAGGTGTTGATCTGAAATTCAGATTTCACTAGGTAGCTAGCAACCCTATCCTGGCTACTCGGAAGGGAGTACCTGGCAGGTGACAGGACCATCAGGGGCACCAAGGGAGAACAGAGGTCCCTACCCACCGCGGGACAGCAGATGCCTTGCAAGAGGCTCCTTTCCTGTCTCCTGTTTGCCCTGCCCCATCACCGGTCACTCTCCACACTCTCATGCCGTGGTTCACCTGTGGGGGTTCCATCTCCCCACACCCCCCAAAGTCACCTCCATGTCCCTGAGGAGCACAGGGCTCATTTGCCAGGGCTTGGTGGAGCTGAGCTCCGATGCTAATCCCCTGGGTGGCTCCTGTCAGATTATTAATTAGCTAAAGCGGATCGGTCCTGGAACAACATGCGCTTGGACTTCAGATAAAGCAGGCCAGGGAAGCTGGGCGGGGGGCTGCTTAAAGCGACAAGACCCGGTCTGTGAACTGCTCCCTGGGAGGGGCCGATGCCGGGCGGGGTGAGTTCCAGGCAGCTCCCTCAGCATCCCTCTTGCACAGTCCCAGATGGCACTGGAAGAAGGTACTCAAGGCAGGGGATCCGACACATAGGGGACCCGGGAGAGGAGGAGCTGGTGACAGTTGGGTCTTGTTTTTTTTTTTTAATAAAGAGCTCGTACATAATCAGATCATGTCACACAGAACTCTGCAAAAAGCATCCTACTTCACTCGGGGTGACATCCAGCGTTCTCACAGTGGCCTCCAAGGCCTCAGGTCCATGGATGCCCAGGCCCATCCTTGACCTTCCCCTTCCCTCCAGGGGGCCATGCCAGCCTCCTCTCTGGAGTCTCCCAGTCGCTGTTCCACTGGTGTAGAACACTCTTCCCACAGGTATTCATCACCCCTCACTTCCCTTCTGTCTTCAGCCAAGCGTCACCACCTCAGTGACCCTTTCCCTGGAAGCCATACCTCCAATTGCAAACCCTCTACCTACCTCTCCCCTCATTCCATTCTCCAAAGCTGCTTTTCTCCTTGACACATGCTGCCAACTAACACCTACCCTATTGCTTTATCTCATCTATCATTTGCTTCCCTGTTCCTGATGTAGATTCCCAATGGCAGGAGTTCTTGCCTCTTATGTTCACTGTCGCATGTCTAGGGCCCGAAGCAAGAGGCATGTGGCGTTGGTCAAGGAGGACTGATGAATGGTTGCAATCGCTGAGGCCAGTGAGGGGAGGTCAGAGGTCAGGGCTGGTCCACGCCTCTTCCGATTCTGAGCCCCTCCCCGGCCCTGTCTGAGCCCAGCCTTCTTCAATTCTGCCCCCTACACTGGGTGCTAGCCACTCCCCTACTGTGCAAATGCATTTCCTGTTTCTGACCTTTTGAGGGACAGTCTAGGGGACCCACCTCCCTCCCCCGCAGAGACTGCTCCCCTCTCTGCACCAATGAGACCCCTGGTGATGAAAAGGAACTTCGAGACTCACAGCTGCTACCTCGGCCCAGCTCAGCTTCTGACAAACTCCTGGGCTCGGATTGTTTTGACTTGAGTCGGTGAAGCTGAAATATTGAGTCACAACGGCCCTAAACTTCGTTACCAGCTCTTAACATAGATTACTAAGGGAAAACAGTTGCTTTTAATTGCTTTTCCCAATTAGCATTTCTGGAGGAGAAACTAGTGTGTAATTATACTTTCCTCCTTCGGCCCCCCTTGGCCACAGGGGTCCCTGCCCCAGGCTACCAGAACAGGCTCCTGGTCCTGAGAGGAAGTCTGGAGAGGACAAAGCCGGGGGAACCTGAGGGTCCAACAAGGTCACTCAGCCTGACATCTCTCCTCAAGGTGACACTAGGAGGCCACAGGGACCTTGGCAGGTGGAAGTACCTCTCTCCTAGTCTTCTGCCATCAACCCAGCGCAGCCCCAAATGCGAATCACCTGAGAGCTCCAGACAAGGTGGGTGCTGCTGGCTCTTCCATCCCTCTTTCCTCAGACCAGTGCCTGGTGGGGCTCAGCGGCTCAGTGAGGAAGAACTGAGGGAGAAGCCTGAGGGCAGATACCTGTTCCACTGGACAGAATTCCTACCCACTTCCCAGCCATGTGCCAGCCCAGCCTAGTGACCTGCAGCCTGAGATCCTCCGGAGCATTGTGGCACCCAGCTGTGGCACAGGCCATGGATCCCTACTCTCCTCCCGCGCCTGATCTCCCTCCTCAACACCCCACTCTGCAGCTGCGCACTCCAGAGCTGCCAGCCTCGAGTCAGATCAAAGCCCTGGAGGATGGCATTAGAACTGTCCAGTCCAGTTAGGAGTGAAGGTCATGGATCTAGTGCAGACCAGGGGGCAGAAAGAAAAAACCTCCCACGTGTGCAGGGACACGCGCCTGCCCCCATACACTCGGCAAGCACACTCAGGAAGGCTTTCTGAGCCAGGTAGAGGCACCAGCTATGGGCCCGATGGCCCGAATGTCCCTGAACCCCCTGTCAGCCGCTGCCAGCCTGCCCTGCTGCTCCTGCCTGTCACTCCCCCTGGAGGTCAGGCCTCCAGAGCTTCCTGGAGGGCTGAGCTGCTGTGCCACATATTGCTTCCCACTTGGGACACCACTGACGCCCCCCTGCAAGATGTTGCCAGTCTGCCCTTCCTGTCACTCCCCCTGGAGGTCAGGCCTCCTGGGCTTTCCTGGAGGGCTGAGCTGGCCCATATGGCTGGGGATACGCTGCCAGCACAGGCAAGTGCTCATGGGGCCCAGCAGCTGGTGGTGACAGCTTCGTGCTCATGCCAGCCAGGTCTCGGGCTTGCTCCTAGACCACGCAGCATGCCCAGGAGTGCACTGACTCTGTCTGGGGTGCAGGGATGTCGCTGCTATAGCAGTGCTGCTGGGACTGCCTACTTGTCTGCTGCAGAGCAAGGAACAGGAACCCAAGTTCAAGTCTGGTGGGGTGATTCCCACCTTTCCCTATGGAAAAACTGATGGGTGCCAGCCGATGGGCTGGGGCGAGAGGTTAGGCAGACCCCTCTGTGCATGAAAAGCCTTAGACAAACTCCTGCCTCAGCCCTTGGAGCAGATAGCTGAGAGTCTAAATGACCAGGTGCACAGGGAAAGGTCTGGGAGCTCAGGAAGGGGGAATACAGATCACATCTGAAGCCACAGAGAGACTCTGCCAACCCAAGACCTGGCATAGAAGTCATGGAACCAATATCCCAGTGGCTTTCACACAGTGTTAGGGCCAAAGTGACAGTGAGTACACAAGTCCCAGACTGTTCCAAGGCTGACTGCTGAATACTAGCCAGGAGGCCTCTACCCCTCAAACAGGCCATTCTTAGCAATCCAAGATGGCGTGAACCCACAGACCTTAAGAGTCACGGGTTGTTCTCAGCACCAGGAGGTCTGGGGGGCACGGGAAAGAGATGACATAAGCCACACCTTGGGGGCTCCAGAGGTCCAGTTGTCCCCATCCAATCCACAGCAAGTCCTGCTGACTCTTCCTCCACACACACACATGTACTCTGCCCTTTCACCTTTCCACCTTCTCACCTCAGCTGTCACCCTCTCGCTCCCTGGGCAGCAGCCACGGCCCCTGGCCTCCCCTCCTTCCCTTCCCATTTTCCCAATGCGCCCGAGGTGTATTTTCACTCTCCCCAGGGCACCCTCAGCCATCTTTAAAACAAAAATCAGAGCACTTTACTTCCTTGTTGAAAACCCCCCTGAGTCACCCAAGAATAAATCCCCGGCTTCTCACCTGGCCCTCAAAGCCCTGCACATCCTGGCTCCTGCCTTTTCTTTCCAGTCACTGAATGGAGCGAGCTTCTCCCACCTTAGGACCTTGAAACTACCTTCTCTTTTCTAGAATATTCTCCTAGCTGCTCTTCAGGTGGCTGTCCTACAGTCTCAACTGACTATCACCTCCTTAAAGAGGTCTCCTCTGAGCTGACCCAACGTGCCACCAGTTATTTCCTATAGCTTCATCCTATCTCCATTCTGCACACTGATTTTGTGAGGATATTGGTTGTTGCCTTCCCTACCAGGACAACATGAGGAGTGAGTGGCAGACATCAGGCCTTTGTAGCACTGAAATAACTGCAAACAAATCTGTAGGATATTTTCTACAGAAATGGGGAGAACCTGAGCCAGACAGAATTGGGCCTGTGGTTCAGACCAAGCACAGACTCGCCTAATCATCCACACTCGGGGGAGGCAGGAAGCCTCTGAGACCATGGGTTCTCCCCACCACACAGGACCCCAGCCTGCAGCCAGACCCACTGCTGGAAAGGGCTGGGTACACAAGGAGGACTCGGCCGCGCGACATTCCCACTTGGAGCCTTCTGAGTTCCCAAGCTTCATTATCGAGCCTGAGACAGCCGATGCCAGGATGCAGGAGTCCCACTGGGCCTGCTCGGCCCATACCCTGTGCCGGGTGCAAATCCCAGCTGGCACAGCCCTTGGGAGTCAACAGTGAGTGGAAACTTCAGAAAGGGAAAAACTAATAGGCATGTTTTGCCCAGAGAAAGAAGAAAACAAAATGCCTGCCACGGAGAACAGAGCAGGTGAGCATGATCCCCTCCAGGGGGCTCTGCAGGCGCCCAGGCAGCCTGCAGCGGGGCAGGGCACCAGTGGGCTGGGGGCCCCGAGACACCTGTGTTCCCAGCATTTGTGGCCATCGAAGGAGGCACATCAAGATCTCAGTGAAGAGTCCCAGAGGCAGTAAAGAGAGATAGGTACTCGCACAAAATCCAAGCAAGACTGAGGCACAACCGGTCTCCCCACACAGCCTTTTCCAGGCAGTAGTCAAAACAGCCCCGCTGGCACTCGGAACAGCAGCAGAGTCCTTGAAGTGCAGATCAACCAATTCCTGGACTCCAGGACAAAGAGTGTCAGCCATAGGGTTGTTCCACCCCGGCAACCAAAGGCCACGTTTGCATGTGATTTGCAAATCCTGGGGCTATATTCTAGGCTTCTGTTAGTCCCTGAGGAGGCACAGCCTGAAGTGAAGTAGGGTGGCACTTCAGGGGACCTCCCACACCCTGGCAGACACCAAGGCACCCATCTCCACCAGCACTTCCTCCTGCAAGTTCAAAGTCCAGAGTGGCAGCGTCGAACTGGAGGGAGTGGCGGGACCCACCTGCCCAGGGTGTCTGTGGGGATGGAGGGAGGATGCCAACTCCAGTGTGGCACACGCAGGAGAAACAGCTCCGGCCGTGGCCTCCTCAGATAACCTCCAGACCCTCCACCCCAGACTCCACCCTGAAGACCCTGTCCATGGGTTTTATGAACCCCAAATCCCTCTGGACTGGTTCCCTTAGCATCTCAAGAGAATAATGAATAATGACCAGTATGCAATGAGTCACCTGCTGTGTGTCAACCCCCAGGAACTGCCAAGCTGAGCACCTGCCGGGCAGCCCCACACACTCGCCTTCGGCCAGGGGCTACTTCCAACCCTGAATCAAAGGTGTCCACAGGTGTTGTGTAAGGAAGGTCCTGCCAGGGCTAGAGTCTGGATAGAGCCCCACAGGTCACCCCCAGGCTGGCCACACCCGCACACCATCTCCGATCAGAGCCAACTGGTCTGTGAGATGAAGATGCTTAGATCCAAGAGCCTCCCCTGTGACACCCACCCGCTGCTGCCCCCTGGGAATGTGACGAGGACTCTTCAAGGTCAGTTATTCCAGCCTCTTTGTTATACAGTGAGAAAACTGAGGTCCAGATGGGAAGAGGCAATGAATCGAGTCAATGGCAAAGCCAAGGCCAAAATGCAGGTGCCTGCTTCCAGCCGGGCTCCTTCCCAGTCTGACATTTTTTTTTTTTTCATTTCCGCCTAAGGTGTATAAGCTACTCATGACGACTGAGAAATGTGAGTATAAGACGAATACATTGCCCACCCTAAGATGCACCCCCAAACCAGCCAGCCCACACTTCCCAGGGGCACCTCGGGAACTGGGAGCAACTACCTTAGCATCCCAAGAGGCCAGGGTCCGAAGTCCATTCCAATGTGCAGCACTGGGGGCTATGAAGGAGGGACCGGTGTCTGGGGCAGCTGGATGGGCAGATGGGATGGAAGTGGTCTTTGCCTTCCGTCAGTGAGGTCTGTGTGCCTACCAAAAGGAAAGGGAAAACAGAAGATTAGGCTACAGCTGGCACCCACCAAGCTGCTGCACACGGGAAGACGATGGGTGAGGTTCCAACACCCCTGTGGTAACCAGACAGAGGAGCAGGATTCTCAGATCCTGCCTGCCAGGATCACCAGATGGCCTCACCACGGTGTGTGCCATGCCTAACCCTGCAACCTCTTGCACAATTATTAGCCAATTGCTATGCAGTGTCACGCCTAATAAAATAATCAAACAGGGAGAAACAGTACTAGGCCAATCAGGTGCCACCCCAGGTAACAACAGAGGAATCACACCCAAGGCTTGGGACCTGGGGTGAAAGAGCAGCCTGACAATGGATCAGGCCAGCGTTGGAACACATCAGACCTGCGCTCCTGCTGGGCTCCCACATCCTGGCTCCCTCCAGATCATCTCTGGGCCAGCGCCTGGTGGCAGCCCGACAAAGCTCTCTAAGAACACAGTGTCTCTGCAGCTGCCCAGGGTGGTGGATTAGGTCTCTTCTCTCTTCTTTTGCCCTGATCCCAAAACTCTGCTACTGTGCGATTTCATCTCATAAAAAATAAAAGAGGGTATAGAACACACCCTGGAAGGAGGCGGCTGAGATTCATTTGTGATAGGTGTTGGGCCAAAAAAAAAAAAAAATGGCCAAAGAAAGTTGGTGCCTTGCTACCAGCAACCTTTGTGTCAATTCAAGCAAATATTGTGGTATTTCCATGGTGATTCCTGTTTTGAATATCCACTACACTCACTTTTTAAAGGGCTTTTCCTGTTTGCGTTTCAACTTCAAACCTGTAAATATTTTCAGCCTTTTTAGAAAAAATACAAGATCTGGTGCGTGCAAACACCAACACCCGGCCGACGTCGCAGACAACCTGGTGGATGTGAGAGCAGGAAGCAGGGGCTCTCTGGACACTCTCACGCCCACTCGGCTGCATGCAGAACCAGTGCTGAAATTCTGGTCCCTTCCTTGCCTCTCTGTCAGGGAACTACAGCATCCCCGGTGGCTGTGACTGGGCTTGGTCCTGATGGCACAATGTGGCCGAGTGGGCAGCTGCCTGGTGCGCTCTCCAACGCGGCTCCCCCGGTCCCTAGGAGGCCTCCCCAGAGTGCGTGAGCCCTCCTGTCCTGCCTCGAGCTGGCCCTGTGTGAAGAGCTGGCTCTCTGAAGGCAGCAGCTCTTCGGCACCAGCTCCTCCCCTCTGCTGGGGTGATGCCACCGAGGCCAGCTCCCTGGGGCGGGTGCAGGGATGGATGGTGACAGCAGCCCAAGGGTGGATTCGCCTGGCTCCCATCCCACTCTGCAGCACCACACAGGGTTAACAGCAGGTTTCCTGGTTTCCAGGGATTCCCGCCAGGCCCCTAATGTGAGTTTCGTGTGATTTGGGGGAAGTGGATTTCCTTTGTTTTCCAGTTTGGGAATATTTTTTTCTCTAAAAAAGAGGAAAAAACACTTTAATGGGAACTTCAGGGCCACTGGGAGACTCACTCCTCTGGGCCCTGGAACTCCCTTGCCCATTAGCACAGAATCTCCCCAAGTCCAGGTAGCAGCCCATTAACAAAGGGCTCTGGGCTGCAGGAAGGAAGGGCTCCCCGAGACCCAACAGCTCCTGCCTCCCAGTGCACCCTCCGAGGGGGGTCTTGCCAGTGCTCCAGCAGAAAGATTGGGATCTCACACAGCAGAGGCTGACACTGTCCCCTTCCAGCTCTTCAAAAGGGACATACTAGTTTCCACAGAAAAAAAGGCCAAGAGAAACTTGTCCACTTTCCTAATTCCTGAAGGAGCTGGGGACTGGGGTGTGACCCCACATCTACTGGGAATGACCTAGTGTCTCGTGTCCAGTTCCCAAAGGGGTTCCAGATCCTCGGTGCTCTTGCCCTCTTCCTGCTCACAGAGGGGCCTACCCAGGACACGGGGAGCTTCTCAGCATTGGTGGCAGAAACAGCTAAACAAAGGGTGTGGCTCAGCCTCCACATCTCTGTCTCCCCATTCCTGCCATCCCCCAGCCCTGCCAGGGTGTGGCCTTAGTCCGGGACTGTCCCCAACCAAGTGGCCTGACCCATTTACCAAACCAGGGCACAGGCCCCAGGGCCCTTCCTGCACCAGGACCCTCCCACGGCCCAGGACCTGGGGCGAAGGCAGAGAGCATGGCATGCATCTCTGACCAGCAGCCCTGGGCTGAAGAGGTGAGAAGCCAAATGCAGTTACAGAAGTAAGCTGGAGCCAAGGATCAGAAGCTACAGGTCCGAGACCCGGTGGCTCTGCCACTTAATTCTCATGGGCCCTCAGCCAGGCCAGCTGATCTCCAGAGGCTCAGTTTCCTCACCAGGCAACTAGAAGAGGAGGGAGAGGATCGATGCCTCTTTCCCTCCCACCTACCAGGCCGTGGAGGGAAGGGGCGTGGAGGGGCACTAAAGGCAAAGTGTTCTTCCCTTTCTCCCCCAACCAGGACTGTATAGTTCCCTCGGCCACTCCCTCTACACCCTTCATTATGGCATTTAAATCCATACTGGACCAAAGTAATTTGTTCACGAGTCTGTCTCTACCACTGGACTTTTAACTCTGCAAGGGCAGAGACCAGGTCTTAATTATCTCCAAGTTCCCAGCACTTAGCACAACAGCTGGCCCACAGCAGGCAGCAGAAGTGTCGCTGGAAATGAACTAGTCCCCAACTTCACGTAAGAATCAGATGGGCTCAGCCTCTCCCTCTTCTCTGCTAGAACACGTCATTGGCTATTTTTACGCTCCCTCTCTTCCGCTCCCTTCAGCCCTTGTGCTCTTGGTCCCCTCCCCTTCTCCATGGTGAGTTCACAGCGTTAAGCGGAAGGGACCACTGGAGCCTCCTCTCAATGACTCCGAGGACTGATGAGAACCTACGACCTGCTGGGAGCACAGTGCACAGCAGATAAGTGATTCGCACCCTCTGCCCAGGGGCTGATTAGGGAGCTAATGCTATTGACTAACTAGATGCTCCCTGTTTGCCATGCTCCATGCCAGGGCTCCATTTGCATGATCCTGCTCTCTTTAAACTCGAGCAAGCGCAGAGATATGAAATGACTTGCCAAAGGTCACGCGCTTCCAGACCTGCGCTGGGAGGCCCCGAGGCCACCTCACTGCAAGTTCCTCCTCCTTCCCCATGTGATCTCAGCACTCACCCTCACTGGATACTATTTCCTCCCTCTCAGTTCTCCCTGCCACTTCCGGGTCTCCAGCAAATCCCCCAGGCCCACCCAAATGCACTCAGGGTTCACAATCAAAGATGATGGCTGTGGCCAGGTGTTGAAGTATTAGGGGGGTGACGCCTGGGGAGCAGGAGGAACCCCCAGACTTCTATAAACAGTCTCACGGCTGGGGGCATGACAGCACTAGCTACCTTTTTATGGTCTGTGGATACAAAAGGCCTCGAAAGCCACTTTATGTCAAGAGGCCAGGTTCAGGAATCTCCACTGCCTCCCCTACATCTGGACGCCCTGCCACAATGAACATCTGCCCCAAGACTTGGGACTAGGCCACAGGGAACCCTGCTTTTCATCTGCGCAAATGTCTACACAGCCAGGGAACACCTAGAGTCTCTTCAAAGGCAAGAAGACACCGGGAGATGGCGGGGAAAGATCTACATTCGCGAGGATAGACGTGGAAGATCAGCCGGGGTGGGGAGAGGACAGGGCGCTAATGAGCAGATTTCATAAACCACCCGGAGTGAACACAACAAAAACACAGACGTGCACATTGCCCAACTCTGGGGCTGTATGGAAAGGGGGAAAAAACAACAATAAAAAATCCACATCTTAATACAAAAATCCTACATGATGTGTTGTGGCACGAAAATGTTTTTCACTGCATTTTTCATCTGTGATCTCACACAGCCTACGACGGGTACGCCCAACGCAGCAGGTACTCGATGGTACACACAGAGCAAACACATGTACAATTAACCAAAACAAGGGCCATAAATATTCACATTGGTCCAAGCTAGCACCTCATGACTTCAGGTGGCCCCTAGAGATGCCTACATGGCTCTGACAATGGGCTCTTTAGATTTCTGATAGAGAAAAATGGACCAAGAACAGTTCAAATACAAGAAACCAGAACTCCTTCAGTACAGCCCCCCGTCAGCCAGTTCCATGGCCTTTCTACCAATGGGGACAGGGAGGGGACCCACAACCCAGAGGCCCTTCCTATGTGTTATTCACCCCCAGTCACTGTCTCCTTTGGCTTCCACCCCTCCCCCTTCTAATTGTTGGATGAGTTTACAGAGTTGTGTGCCAAAAACAATCAACGCTGGGGAACAGAGTTACACAGAAAAGGGCGTGTCACCAGAGGGAGACGGATATCCATGGAAACCACCTTTTCACGACAGCCGGCGTAGGTGAAACTCGGGTGAGGTGGATGGTGAGGGGGTGGGGAGAGTCACTCCACCCAGAACAGGGCCCTGGAAAAGGCTGGGATCACTGGTCTACACATGCACGCACGGGCATGCAAACACACACACACACACATACACACACAAAAACACACACACACACACCCCTGCCCCGTCACTGAGCAGTAGGCCACACGGGTTATAAGGGCACAAACTTTGGAGCCAGGTTGCCACTCCAGAGCTAGGTAACCCTGGATAAATTACTTTAAATGCTCTGTGCCTCAGTTTCCCCAACAGTACAACAGAGATGATAATAGTTTTTCCTGAGTATAATCATGATTTATTGCATGTAACATGCTAAGGAAAGTAAGTGCCCAGCACAGTGTGTGATATGAAGCATTTGATAAGTCAAATCAAAAGGTCTATATGAAGCAGAGAGAGGTTTCTAGACTATCACAGTAAAGGAGGAGAAGAATAACCATTTACCATTGATGTTTATTAACAAGTGTGTACTCGAGTTTTTAATACATCGATACATATAATCATCACAAGAACTCAGTGAGAATGATGATTATCTCTACTGGGGAGTTGAGAAACCAAGACATAGATAGGACCCACCCAAGGTCACACACTGGGAAATGATTTGAACCCAGGACTGTGTGTCACCACCTAATCACTACACTGTGCTGCCCCGCCGGGGGAGAGGCGGGAGGGCAGAGAGTGGGCGGGGAGGGGCGGGCTTTCAGGTTCTCCTTGCCGGACTTCCCAAGGTGACAAAGGAAAACGGAAGTCCTCTGCAACAGTGACTGCAGACGGAAGGGACAAAGGGTGGGGAAGAGATGACAGGGCCACAGGCCCTCGGAACCTTCCCTCGCCTGCCCAGCCAGGCATCTCCAGAATCAGAGTTTGGGCCCCACCTCTCAGCAATGGAGGCCTGAAGCCTGGAAAAGGTCCTACTTCTAAGCCAGAGCCCTGTAAACCTGATTTTCCACTTTCCAGGAACCCAGACAGATCCCTGGAGGGGAGCAGAGGGGAAGATAGGGGAAGACATGTCTCTCAAGTACAAGGCCAGGCCCAGGGAGCCCGGGAGGCCCAGGGAGCCCGGGAGGCCCAGAGCTGGAGTCCAAGGCTGCTGCACTGAGAACTTCTAGCATTACCCCGCACAGAGACCAGGGTTGGTGGCTCAGCCCTTTCGGCCATCGACCACCCAAACTCATTCAGATATTTCCTCTCACTTGCTTTCTTAAAAAAATTTAATGTTCTCTATAATTCATCCATCCCAGAAGATAATCGATAGAGCCCGTAATGAAAATCTGAGCCGTATTTTATGATCTGCTGCGAGCAGAAAGGGCCACATCAGCAGGTCCGGTTTCGGCTCCCCCTATCTGTCTTGCCCACTGCCCTGGGGATTACTTCCCCCGCTGGACCTGCGCACAGCCCCACACCCAGAACTCTGGCCTCAGTCCCATGAGAAAGGTCATGACTCCAGCATCACCTCAAAATTCCTTCAGCCAGCCCAGTCGCAGGATGGTCACAAGCCACCACAGGGTTTTCTTGTCATGGTCCCCCAACCTGGCAGCCTTATACCCTGACCCTTGACTCCCAAGACCATCCTCAGTCAGCTCCAATTGGAAGCCTGACGACCCTCGCTAGGACCTGGAGGAATACACAGTCCCTGAGGAGGCAGGCTAGCCCCCCACGATAGCACCTGCACAAGAAAGGCCACCCTAATCCCCTAGAGTGTCACCCTAATCTAAGCAAGTCTGGGACCTTTTAGTCAGTGGAGAGGGAGACATTATTACTTAGTTTCACTACCTCGAGCAAGGCTCTTCCTCTCCTTGGTCACTAGCCTCATGACATAAAGGGTGGAAGAAGACAGTAGCCCCTCCTGCCTCTCTGGACCCATTAGGGTTGGGGGTAACAGAGCTCTGCCCCCTCACCTGGCTCCTCCAATGAGATCCAATCAGCAGGCCACATCTCCTCCCAGAATGCCTCACTACCTAGCCCCAATCAGAGAGCAGCACAGTGCAAATGCCAGGAAGAACAACCACAACAGAGCAAATCAGAGCACAGAGGGTGCTCATAAACTTGGGCCAATAAGAAGAGCAGGAGTCAGTGGCACCATGGACTACTATGCAGCCATTAAGAAATATTTTCAGAAAGTAGAAAATGTTTTGGTGGAAAACCTCAGCTGTTATTTAGTTGGCTGCCCAGCAGAACTTTTGGTACTGCTCATTACAGCAGCCACTGGCCCATATATGATTACTGACCATTTGGAATATGGTGAATATGATAGAAGAAGTGATTTTTAAATTTTATTTAATTTTAATTAAATTTAAAAAGCCACATGTGGACAGAAGTGAACTGAATCAGATGGTACAATTTAGATAAATAATTTTATTGATATAAAAATTTTTTCTTAATAAAAAATTTAAAAGCCTTTACCCTAAAGCCATAGGAATAATCATTAAGGAGTATAAAAACAGAAATAGTTAATATTTAAGTGTGCTTGTATAGGCTCAGTGTTAAGTATTTTATGTGATCATCATACTGAATCTTCACCAGCTGATAAGATATATATGACCATTATCCCCCTTTTTAGATGAGGAAACTGAGGTCTTGAAATATTAAATAATTTACCCAAATTCACACAGCTAGGTGGCAAGCCTGGGGCTTTCAAGCAAGTCCTTCTGTCTAACTCATACTTTTTAGCCACATTTTCTTTTTAGACTTTTTATATTTTCCATTTAGCTGTGAGCATTAATTATAATCAGGGAGAAAATATGTTTTTAGAGATCCTAAAAGGGGAACAAAGTATGTGAAGAGGTTGCTGGGGCCTCTGGCCAACTGGGACCCTGGCTGGTGGGTGGAAAAAGGAGCTAGCCTTGGGGTCCCCTGCATCCACGGCTCCTACTGCCCCACTGCCCTCCACACAGGAGGCCCAGAACCCACAGAAGATGCTGCCAGGTAGGATCCCGCTTCCTGCCAGCCCCACCCAAGACAGTTCCCTGACAGGTTTCTCAGCAGTTCTGTGACCCTATCTCCAATTTCCAAGGCAAAGGGAGCAGCCAGGGGGCTGTGTAAGAGCCAGCACACACCTCCTTCACACTAGCCCATCCCTCCTTACCACCTCTAGAAGAGCGTGTGCCTTCGGGGGAATCAGAAATGCCAGACCAGCCA
The DNA here is from genome assembly GCA_004026965.1 of Petromus typicus. NCBI lineage: Eukaryota > Metazoa > Chordata > Mammalia > Rodentia > Petromuridae > Petromus > Petromus typicus. The sequence continues at coordinate 1,697 of PVIR01000895.1, read as the reverse complement.
CCAGGCTTAGGCTACGCTGCCTGCCATGCACAGGCATAGAGATATTTGCTCTCCCTGGAGGACAGATGTCCCCCCCAGCCCTCTCTGGATTGTTTCTATGTTTAGAACAAGGGGACAAACAAAAGTACAGTGAAGTGGGAACCCCAAATGGTACATGAGTTGTAGTATGTATAGATGATAATATGAAGTAGAAAATATTTAAAGGAAAGAGTGTAAGGGTAAATAATGAGGGGAAAATGGATGTGGTAATAATAAAGAAAAAAAGAAAACAAAGATTGAGTATATAGGGGGTGGGGGGATGCAGGTCTGTCTCCCTCAAGGAGACAGACCTATCCCTCACCTTCTAGAAACTTCCCAGCTTGAGCAGATCCAGAGAGCGGGTTAAGGACATAGCAGGGCTTCCTGGCCTTCTACACCTTCTGCCAGCCGAGGAAGGGCGGTCATGTTCCTAACTCCTACATAAGAGAAGGCCCTGGGAGCTGCCTCTGGGGCACATTAAGAAAAGGAAAAAGGAAAAAAATGAGAATCAAGTCATGTTATATTCTGGTACAAACTCTTAATGCTGAATGCGATTATCATGTGTATTCATAATGTACCAATAAAGATAATCTATAAAAAAAAAGAAATGGAATCAGGAGAGATTCGCAGTGTGTCTTTCTGTTCTCCTGGGAACTGATTTGGGGCACGGGACAAACAGTGACCAACCCTCCGGTCTGGCTTCTGGTTCTCCAGAGAGACACAGACTGTTCTGATTTCGGTGGTGGTGGGTTCGAGGGGGAACCGACAGGAGATAAGTGTCCTTACTGAGAAGGTTTATTATTATTATTATTATGGACTTTTTGTTCCCTGCTGTCTACAGCTCTCTGTCATTTCCAGTCTACCTTAGGTTACCCTTGGATTTATATATTTATTTTTTGGGTTGGTTTCAGGTGCTTACAGTTTATCAAACAATCAGCCCTGTTAGGTACACTGGGTGTTTCCAGAAATTACATCACAAAAAATCATGCAATTAAAGTGTAAGGGGAAAAAAAAACAGAGCTGTTGCTTAATTTGGTATTTTAATTAGCGACTTATTGTAAAGGCAGATTTTAAAATGGAGGCGCCTAAGCAAAGCTAGTAAACAAGTTCTTCTAATGAATTAATTTTCTCTCTTTCCTCCTCCCTCCTCTTCCTCCTCTTCCTCTTTCTCCTTTTCCTGAGGCTCTTTTTCTTCCTCACTGGCTCAACCAGATTTTCTTTAGAATTTTTCTGTTCCCTTTTCTCTATTTCATTTCTTGATCATTGTCCAGAACATGTATTAGAACATTCCAGAATAAAATCAAGGACTCTGGCACCCAGGACTCCCATGGGTGAGCCAGCCTGTAGTTTTCCTGGTGAGGGTACTGGCTGAGGACCCAGCATCAAGTTGACTGTTGTATTCTGTGTCCCTTTCCCTCTGCCGAGCCCCTCCCTTACACCCCTGTGTTCCCATGAGGACAGTAATCCCAGACAGAGGTGCACAGGAAAACCTGGAGCACTGGTAGCTACCAAGGCGATGGGCCAGGGTGGAGTCACGTGGTACCTGGAGCCCAGAATGAATAAGATGAGGAGGCCGGAGAGAAAGGAAGGCTCAGGCGGTTGTGAAACCCAAGATCCCTGCGGTTACCTATAGGTAAAAGGAGAAGAAGCAGGGGCCAGGGATATAGCTCAGTGGTTCC